>JAWPHD010008440.1:0-12500 GCA_037043455.1 Cyrtodaria siliqua
TTGTGTAAAGAAATTTAGCCTCAATGCCTGATGCAATGAAAAATACAAATGTCATTGACTAGGCTACGACACTATTCCCTCTTTGCAAACAATGCAAACGTAGCATGGTGATTATAAGCAGAAGAAATCCTTTCAAAACTTTAGTATCGTAACCTGATCTACTTAAAACGTTAGTATAGTACCTGATCTGCTTGAAACGTTAGTATCATAACCTGATCTACTTTTAAATTATAGAAGTAATTTAACGACATTTACGCGCATCTTTTTTTGCGACACATACATACCTTTTTAAAAAGTTATATATTTTTCACTGGTTTCTATACAACTAACGGTTTATTGTTCGGGGCGCTTGTTTCAGCCAAAGCTTTTTTAACATTCGTCAATTGTGTATCATTAGAATTGGTATTTTTAGTACCTTAGGATTGACAATTGGTTGAGAAATAAATATTTTACAGCCCAAATGATTTTTGATGGAGATTTTGCGGGCATATATATCGTGTTATTCTTTGTCCTTCCGTTCGACCGTCCGACGTCCGTCCTTCTGTACGTCAGTACAAAAAGAGTTTCATTCAATGTTTGCCGTCAAGTTCATCTGGAGCCTTGGAGCTATTCAAACATGTATACATGACAGCAGTATGCTCCTAACTAATGTAGATTTATATGAATGATCTTTACCTAGTATATCTTGAACTTTATTTACATTAAGGTTTTACGATCAATTTTACATTCTAGTTGTTGGTTAAATATATTTCAGTTTGTTGGTTTAATTCATTTCGTACCAGAAACCGAAGAGATTTCAAATTGCACACATGTTTACATCTGCATGATAGCCGTATGTTCCAATGAAAAGTAGATATATATAAATTACCTTGACATACCTTATGCACTTCATTAATTTGTTTTAACGTTTTACTTTCAGGTATTTTATTAAGTTTGTTTCTCTAGGCCTTAGAGTTTTCAAGCTTCTCACATGTCTACATATACATGCACATGCAGCAGTATGACGTCCATTACTCAGATACAATGTAGCCTGTAAAGCAGTACCAGAGAGGTATAACTGTGGATTTATCTTTCCTGATATTTTACTCTCGTTTGTTTCTAACAAGAACATTAACTGCATCCACCGCCTAATGACAGGACTGAATATAATAAATCATCCATGATGTGATCGTCTGTTGGTCATATATACACTCAGAAAGTTTCATTCCATTATTTTAGGCGGTTCAAAAGCAATAAACCTGATATGACACCAACCCACTTCATTGACATTTAACCGCATAGAAACATAGGCCTTTTGAGAATAAAGTTTCGCCCCAATAATCTGAAGCGGTTTATAATATTATAGATTAAACATGAACACTACAAAACCTTGACCAATGTCATTGAAGACGTTACTCCCAAGTTTGGTTCGCGAAAGCTCGTTAATAGATGATATATATGTAGTAAGGGTGCTGCAAATGAATTAAGTTACGGCCTCGCAGGTTTTCTTAATTTCATTAGAGGTAAGGAAAACAGCATAACAGTGTATACATATGAACAAATAACTAAGTTAAAAAAAGTACAAAGTACAAAGTATGACATTTCAAACTTCCACCGAAAAACTAAGCCAAACAAGCCGGGTATTTTGTTAACTGATACGGCACAATGGGTGCCTGATACTGCACAATGGGTGCCGTATCTCCATTTTCATAAAAAAACACAGTCAGAACGTATTTCACAAGATATAATCATAATGATATCATTACCATTACCACTATTATCGAACAAACGTATTGCTTGTCATATTACTATTGGGTCCTGGTCCGTCAAATTACAATGACGCACAACTTGCGCAATGACACTGAAATGCTTTATGATATGAACAATAGTCTGATATAAATTGCCTATAATATATATATTCAATATAAATCAATTAACATGCCAATTGATTAGATAACACATACTAACATATGCAAAATGAATGGTTTATTTATACAACGTGGTAATAAACACATGCAATACACGCAATTTTTGCAAAATTAGTTTTTATTTATCTTCAAGAGAATTTCATAGTGTTTCATAGTATTTCAGCATACACGTGCCCATTGTTTCGAATTGCATTATTGAGATCACTCATAGGGCGCCGTTGGTAATACAACTATTTAGCTCCAACACATGTCGTTTTCACTATTTAATAGCTCCAACACATGTCGTTATACTATTTAACACGGACTGTACCCTATTTAAATAAATTGTCACGATTTCAATATATCGACTTCGGTATACTAAATGTGTAACATTTTCAATAATTCAGCATCTCATCGCTTAATAGGAACCATATTTACTAATTCTATATAGATCTACTACTTATTTCAATCGCAAAAATTTATTTAAATCGAAACCATTTAGTTAAATCTAGTTAAATCGTGCGGCGATTTAATAAGAATTGGTCTAACAACGAATTTATTATATCGTTACACATTTAGTAGACGAACGTCTTTTTATTTAAATAGTGTCAATTTATTTAAATCGTGTCGATTTATTGCAATATGGTGCAGTCCATACTAAATAGTTAAAAACAAGCATGCTTTGGAGCTAACTAGTGTGTTCGTTTCCCAACGGCTCCCCGTAGATGACAGTAATTTCTAGTACTTATTTATTTATATGTATTTTTAGTATTTATTTAATGTATGTACACAAGTCATTCAACATGTTATAATTTACGAAACATACGTCATATCGGAATACATGTATATTTAACACGCACATATATGTGCCAAATAAACGAACTGAGTGTCAGTTTCAAATTAAAAGATATACAAAAATTAAATTAATGGTATATGTAGTCCTTGAGCTGGCTATAGACCCCCATCCCCACACTGGAGGAATTTTGTAGGATATGTTTTACTGAAAATTCATACAAAAATCTTCAAAATAAGACTTGTGTGCCAACTGAGCGTTGGAGGCGTTTGTGTGTAACGCGCGTGACAATTACGTTACCATAACTATTCCAAAACGCCTTCAATAAATTTGAATATGAGTAAAACATGTGCATATGAACAACACATACTACCTATATTTATCTTCACTCTAACGTCTATGTCCAATGTTCTTTGAGTATGACCATTGGAACAGACACATTACAGTATATTTAATGACACCCTGAGTCTTGACACAACCCATCCCCAGTTCAAATACACTTCTCCAAAACAGGAAAATCAGTGTCCCTCTTCCACAAAGAAATATAAAAAGATCGGACAGGGAAAGTAGCATTCAAGGAGGACAGTCAACCATAAAATACAGAAACAAACATGCAAACAGACAAACAAGAAGGTAAAAGTACTATTCAATGCAAACGACATCACAAACACAAAAGGGTTGACAATAGGGCTACCGGCTTGGAACGGTCAGTGGCAAAGTAGGCCACTGGGGGTTTAAACCGAATGAGTTGTTTAGGTCTTTACTCCGAATTTCCCATTGTATTAAGAAGAAATATAGAAAGATCGGACAGGGAAAGTAGCATTCAAGGAGGACAGTCAACCACAAAACACAGAAACAAACACACAAACAGACAAACAAGAAGGCAAAAGCAATAATAAATGCAAACGACATCACAAACACAAAAGGGTTGACAATAGGGCTACCGCCTTGGAACGGTCAGTGACAAAGTAGGCCACTGGGGGGGGGGGGGGGGGGTTAAACCGGTTCTAGGGTGCACCAAACCTCACACTTACCCTACTGTCATCCCATTAAAACAGGACAGTGTAAATAAAGAAATCCCCGTCATGATCTAATCTCTTACCAACAAGGCAGCATCAATAGGCAATATAAGTAAAACACAAATATGCTCGTGTAAATATAATACAAAAAAAACAATAGCCTAGAAAGCCACAATGAAGGTACTCAATGACTTGGCAGAAGCCAGAGCAAAAAGAGAATAAACCATTAAGGGCACGACAAGAAAGATCATTGACAAACATCAAACGCCACAAGTCACAAGTCACATAACTATTCATAAACCGTCGATCAACATGCAAATGTTCAGGGTAACATCATTGGATTCAGTAGAAAG
The DNA here is from genome assembly GCA_037043455.1 of Cyrtodaria siliqua. Classification (NCBI taxonomy): domain Eukaryota; kingdom Metazoa; phylum Mollusca; class Bivalvia; order Adapedonta; family Hiatellidae; genus Cyrtodaria; species Cyrtodaria siliqua. The sequence continues at coordinate 4,052 of JAWPHD010008440.1, forward strand.
TATGCAGCATAACAGTAATACCGCTGGTGCATTACACGTCAATATAGAGAAAAGCTCTAGAGGCCACTCTCCAGATGGCAAATATGGCATCAGAAGTTATTTCTTCGCACAAAGAACTGCATCCGACCCAAACAAAGAACAATGAGAAATACTTGAGAAGAGTCACATAATCTATCATTGGTTACACAAACCCAGTTCTGAGTTAGTATCGTCCGTATTTCAGCATAGAGAGATGTTGATGATGATCTATTACAGCATCAGGCTGAGAAGACTTTGACATATTTGTCAATGACTTGTTAATTGACACGCCGACCCAATCTATAACATTATATTTGGTTAATTGGTTCCCTTATTGATCAGGTAAAAGCCAGATCTTAAGTTGAAGCTATCATATCCTCTAGGCTTCGGACCATGGTCCTTTGCAACAGCTGATGGCAATTCAGTTAGAATTGACAAAGTCAAATTGCTCCACTGCTTAGAAGTATCAGTTGAGCAAGCTACTCAGCGACCTATTGAATATACTGTGTATGTGTGTGACGGTAACGCAACACCTCTCTACAGCCCTCAGTTCCTGGAACGTTTGACGATTTGACATACTTACCAAAGCACCTTGAGTTAACTTTGTTACAGACACTTGCGTCCCTAGAACTATCAAGTAGTGTATGTGCAAGAGGAGGTGAAACCCCAATTTTCCTGTTGTCAGAAGACTTATTGTGATTGAAGAGTTACATGAGTAATCGCGATAATACGACACAATTTATTAATCAGATTTTAGGCCAGTGGAAAACAGACAGATATGTACCAAACCTCCAAGGTCACGAAAGCTACTCTATTTGGGAAAAAATGTCCTTGTCTTACCATTGCAGATGACATATTTGTCTTTGCTGATGATCAGGAAGATCTGTCTTCATCATAGGAGGAAGCAGACATAAGAATGAATCAATCCTCACCAACATCAGAAACAATCACGTTGCATTGTCCTGACACGGACATACTGATCCTACTTTCAAAATGTGTTTCATTAATACAACCATATGTCATGTTTGCCACTGGGATGATTAAAAAAGGCGATGTTGAATGTGAAACAAATTGTAGAGGTTAAGGGGTCTGATATTTGCTCTTTACTACTTTACAAGTTGTGTTACAACCAGTAGCTTTGTAGGGAGAGACAAGGCTGTCCCATTGAAGATGATTAAAAAGCACAAAGAATTTGTGTCAATTTGGATTGCGCCAACAGCAGCATGAATGTTCGGATGATCTTCAAAAAATGTACGGAGATCACGAAGAGGATAGTGTGCTGCCTATATGGCTAACACGGATGTCAAATACGTTTTCGCGAAAATTCCAAAGGCACAACTAGAGCTTTTTTCCGCCGTGTCAAGTTTCTATAATCATGCATTTGAACATGCACACTTTCAAGTGCTTTTGTGGCACCATACTGACCAACATTAACCAGACGCAGAAACAAATGAGAGAAGATAAAGTTATTGAATTTGACTGGACTATTGGTGATATTGCGTCTCAATAGGTGGTTGACATCATGTTCAAAGAGCCTGCCACTGACGAAGGACGCAATAATGGGTGGGAATATATGGAAGCCAACAAACCGATTGATATCGAGTTTGAAGAAAGTGATGACATTGTATGGAGGAATTATGAGCTCAAATGATGTAACATATTTCCATGAAAATGCATGCTATCTTATAGAGCTATACATTTTTATTTGTTAGTAACGTAATTAAAGTTCAGTTCATTTTGTGAATATGTTGAAATTGTTTAATTTGTTACATTTGATTAATATTTGAATACATTAGCATATACAATTGTGCATATAATTTGCTTTTTATTTGAATTTTGTAAAGTTAAAAAACGGAAGAGTCGTGTAAATTATATACAACTTCATTTCATTCAATGTTTGCCTAGGTATAAACAATATATAAAGGGAAATAAAGATATATATCCATGTTTTTATTTGATACTTAGATGTGGTATTTAAAAAATATGATGCAAACGTAACTGGTAACGTACGTAACGTTTAATACATGAGGTAACACATATTAGGTTGACATAATTTTAAGTCTGTTCAAACATTGTTGTTACCATCGATGATGTTTAGAGGAATGTTGTATTAACATCTTTATAAGCTAATTGGCTGAATTGTCTAGATTACTTGTAACACCCGGAGAATTAGTATTAATTATTTTAAAAAAGACACAATGTAACGGACAAAAAAAAACTAAACATTGTTTACCTGACGGATACGTATTTCGGTTAAAAATAAAATGTTTAAAATAATTTTCGGATACAAAATACTTATTTTCTTAATTTCTTAAACCGAACACCTTCATTCAACAAGGTAACGTAAATTCCGGTAACGTATGTTTAATAATGCAGGTATCATAGGTATAAACATTAAGTGAAACGAAATGTTGTAGTTTAAAAAGCATAAATAATGTTCAAAATGAGTTGTTACAATCAATTATGTCTAAAAGAATGTGGCAATACAACTTTAATAATGTATTGGATGATTTGTTTCAATTTCTTTTAATATGCGGAATATAGAAAATGTTTTAAAAACACGTATGTAACGGACATTGCAAGAACCAAACATTTTAAACTTCATGGGAACGTATGTCTGTGATATCTGTAAGGTTTTGGAATAATCTTCGGATGTAACATCATTAATGTTCTTAATGTCTTGCGTTAATAAACTTAATACAGCAAGGTAACGTAAATTACGGTAACGTAAGCTTAGTAATGCAGGTATTCAAGGTATAAAAAGTAAGTGAAACGATTTTTTGTATTATATTAGGCATGAATAATAAGACAATTTAATATATAAACCCTTTCTTCCATACATGTTTAGTCTTCAAAAGGTAACGTATTCTAAACCCAGATACACGATAAAGCCCCAGTCGCCAGAGGGCACACATGTTCCAAAATGCTCTACACATAATGGGCTTTCAGAAAAATAGTGTGTACAAATTCCTCTGTGGTGGTGGTGGTGGGGGGGGGGGTGGTAGTGATGTGTGTGTATGGTGGGGGGGGGGGGTTCTCCTACTAGCTTACAGCCTAATGGTTTTGGGTTTTTAGTCGTTAATCTTTACATTTAATGAGCGTCGAGTAAAAGTACAAAGTGTTCTGTTTAATATTTGGTCTTGAAGCTTTTTTAAATATGCATTTGCTTGAGGATCATGACACAATATTTCCTTTTCTGAGAAATGTACACTGAGCATCCAATCTTCGATAAAGTCAGTATGTCTATGTCGAACATATTTTAAATTACATGTGCATGACAAACTAAACTACTTCCACAATAACCACACTCATCTCTCTCTTAAGTATTCTTAAACCACACCAGAACTATATCATGTGCACGCTAAAGTAATTACTATGGTCAGATGGTACCAAGTGGTGGGGATGGGACGTTCTCACAAACACTTTGTCATTTTCTTTCAGTTCGAACACCGCACCTATGGCACTGGTAATTTCGCCTTGACCCGATATATCACATAGAGATTTAGAGCTTTCTAGAATCTTCCTTTCATTAATGTCTTCCTGATGTAGTAGGTGGACATAATGCCTGTGTATCGTGTCAGATTCAGGAACAAAGTCAGGTAAGATCTCTGAACTGATGTATGCAGCATTTGCATCTATTTTAGGAACAGTTGTGTTCAGTCTTATCTGTGAGTGTATGTAGTAAAATCCTGGTTTTGTGACAACTAGAAAGCCATTCGAGTAATGGATTTGGTGGTGGAACGACCTTGGGTGTTTGTAATTCCAGTGAATCATGTTATCTGTAAATGAAAGCAGACTATGAACTATGTATACGTAGACAATAACGAGCAAAGCAGTTTCGTGACCCACTAGTCATTTAGTCCAAGCTAGGAGACATAAAGGAAAATATGCACCCAAATTTGCTGTAAACGTGACATTGAAGTAAAATACCGCTTAAGCTTGTGCTAGGTGTTGGTTCCTACATAACCTCACATGAACAAGCTCAATAAAACGGAGTCTGCTACTTTATTAGATTTATCTTGGTTGTATTTGTTGCTTACTAAGGATCTCCCTCATCAATATTTATTAACATTCAAACTAAGCATTCGTTTAGTACATTGTAGCAAGTTGCTTCCAAATAATCCCCATTATCAGTATCGTTACGTCATACATAATACATTCCAGAAAACGAGCAATTAAAGTATGACTATTATCTTGTGTTTCGCAATTTTGTGTTTGCTCTCCTTTGAATTTGAGGAACTCAAACTCTGTTAGTGAAGGAGTTTTTCATACAAGGTATAGATACTTTATTATTGAATACAACTTGTATATCATACAACTTGTTTTGCTAACTTTCTCATTAACACTTAAATATATGAAGATAAACTACCTTTGTTTGGATGCATATGCTCGGATATTCCAAAGATACTGGCAGCTGGTTTTGTCTGTTTCTTGTTTGTACATTCGGAAGGGTCCATCGACAACAGCCCTATCATATGACACAATTCAGTATTAATATTGGTCAAAATAAATATGATCAAAAACAAAAAATCTTTACACTATGAATGTTATCAGTAACATGTGGACGTACTATTCTTTAGAGAAACAGACATTCTTTTGTTTAAATTACTTAGAGATTCTTCATAGCACATTGAACTTAGTTGCTAGTAATACAATTAAGAATTATGTACTTACAACTTGGAGCGTCGTCTCGAAATTTTTCCTTTGCATACTGTAAACAAATGTACAAAAAGTACAATTAATATAAAAAAATCGCTATTTACTCATTGATATGAACAATAATGCAACAATTACTTTATTACTGGAATCAGCTTAATGAGAAAAAACATCTGACTAATTGTTCAGTATTTGTCACCATAACTAAGACAGTCGCACCCGTGAAAATAAAATGGAAATACAGATGTGCATGATCAATACATACTCCGTACACCATATTATTTATGTATACACTTAGTAATGTTGTAGAACATAATTATAGAAAACTGTAATTTTGAAGAAGCCATAAATATTTCTTTAAAAATAAGAGTTTAGCATGTAAACTTCAAAAGCTGTCTCACTTTATTCGTGTTAATAAATAAAATGTACTTGACATGTCTAACATTTCTAATTATATAGTATAAGTGGTTCATCGAATTCAAGCACTATAATATAAAGTAGAATGATTGTATTTTCCCCAATATTTTAATTTTTAAATGTCACTGTGATGTTACTCGACATCTTTCTTAATTATTATTATAATAACAACACCTTAACGGTATCCAAACGTGTTTTAACATGTTGATGCCAGTTTGTCCGTTCGATGCTATAAACACGGTGATACCATCTCTATGAATTATTAACATGGTGATACCATCTCTATGAATGTAATCCACAGTGTTAGTAATGTGTCAATACCATCACTGGGAAAATTTAAAGAGATTTTAACCAGATGTTTCCCGATGTTTCATCAACATAATGATGTTTTCGTAAACATTATATCCTAATCATGATATAAAGACGTTGTATGTAGATGCTTACTTTGTGAATTAAAAAACATATATAAAAAAAAAAATAGTAAAGGAGCTCCGATTCATTTCCTTAATCTTAGCATACGAATTTGCAGAAGTGTGAATTTTCCAGATGTGTGGTGTCGTAAAAGGTTCCAAATAAAGTACAATTCCCTCCATCCCTCCTAGCCGTCCATTTTGCACGCCCGTTACAAGAAAGAAACTTGTAATCTGAGCAATGCAGTATTACAAAACTAACGTTTACAATGTATCAACATATCTATAAAAACATACTATTCATCAAATGGCAGAACATACAGATAAAACAGTCTTGGTTTAAAAAAGCTCGCCCAGATCCCTTATCTTGCGTCATTTAAAATATGCATATTCTAACCTTAACTAATAAGACATTCGAGGTTCATTGGTGTAAACTTGAGAACAAATACATTTTCTGTAAGTCGTTAAAAAAGCTTTTACCTTGCTTTAAGCCCTAAGATTTTGACTAAATATTCAAACTACATGCTTACAAATGGGAAATGTAAACTAGCTGTTGTAATGCTTACCTTCTTCACTAGTAGATCTATTACACGACTGGCGTCTCCACAGCAATTGGTCACATTTAGTTCTTTGTCAAATGATTCCTGAAAGTCGGCATCGCCGTTGTTAGCTTTTGTTTGTCCTATGTTTGCGCATGGTACACACACCGTGTGTTGCCTTGGTGATAATGCTTGTAGTCTAGTCTGTCTCCAGAATATCGTCAGGACGAGCAAGGAGATCAGAAGAAGAACGGTTATGCCTGCTTGGACGAATACGCACAGTTTCCATACTCTTTGTTTCTTCTTCAATGCCTGTTATATATATATCAACAGCACACTGCTTTTATTTACGAGTTGCATGTATAATATTTGTAAAACAAAAGTGGAAGAATTAAACACAGTTTAAATTTTACCTGAATTTAGAAACACCTACGACGACGTTGTATATGAAGATTTAATTTAATTGAGAATTTGTTTGTTATAACTTATCAACATTGACATATATATTAATATACGTGTAGGCCATCTAAACTAGCGACAAAGTTTAACCCTGTAAGAGTGTGTATTAGTGTATTATGATCTATTATATTGAGAGAGATACTAATATCGAAACAACACACTTGAACAACTTGTAAACTCTAACCTTTAAATCGGAACCCATCTCGCTGGGAATGAATCCCTCCTTTTCCTTTATATTTCGTTCAAGTTTGTCTCCACTTGTCGCCATTTTGTTTAACAATTTACGCATACGTTTTTAGTGTGTGACACATGAACCGTATTTACTGCCTTCTATCGGCGACCTCGGTTTCATGAATGAGTAAAAAAATAGTGATTTGGGATTCCTTACATTGTAAATAGGTCACTGTGTAAAAGTTCAAAGAGCAGACGTGATACTAGGAAAGAGACAATTTCAAGGAATAACTTATTATGATTTTTCAGGAATAGATACAAAGTAAAGCATTTAACGAATAATTATAATATATATAGGTATACCTATATCGTTATATCGAACGAAATCTTCGTTATATATTTAGACACTGATAGATTAACGCGGTGTTACATGTAAACAAACTACATTATCGATTAAAAAATGAGATTACGAGTAAATATCAGTTTGGATGGTCTATCTAAACTATGGTGGCTGATTTCTGTCACTTTTTCCTTCTCAAGGGTTAAGTTTCTCTTTTTCGATGTGAATATGTCCAGGTTTCGATGCGTCGAACAGAAAACACGCAACAATATGTGCCTTTCGAGTCCGTAACCACGAAACCGAAACTATATATTGCGACATATTGTGTTTAAGGCCACCCTTTTTGTAGTATTATCAATTGACAAATTTAACTCTTAAACATCATATGAACATTTCTTGATAGTCTCGGAGAGAAACATATATTGAAAACTTCTACTAAGTTGTATGTAAAAATAAGTATTATTTGCATGATGTATATACTGCTTTTACCACTGCGTGACTGCACGGGGAAATGAGGTAAATCTGAATTGTATAGCTTAGTTTAATATTTAATTAAATAATATTTTATTGCAGATATGTTACAATACATCAATTCAAAATCACCATATTCATAGAAACATATGCAAATGGATTGATCTACAAGTTATAACAACATTAGTTACAGTTCTCTCCATTGTGGCTGAAAAAGTGTACGTGTTTATCGGTTTGAAATTGTAACAATAACTTGATAAGGAAAAACGAAGAAAATAAAATCCAAAAATGTAAACTCTACTGTGCCATTCTACCCCCAGGCAATCTTCACCGAAATAACACCCTATATCCCCGTTAAGGCTGAAGAAAAATAGCGACAGTTGATATAGACAAAATACAACGTTATATTGATACAAATTTAAGCATTTTGGAATTGTATAGCTGCACAACTATTGTCAGATAATTGATAAATACATTTACCTGTGGATTAATTTACCTGCTCAAAGTTTTCTACGTCATCAAATAAAATCTTATTCTCGCTTTTCACATATATTGTAATGTGTGAATTGTAAATATCTATTGTTGTGTATTGCTTTCGATTTAAATAAACATAAACATGTTCATGAAACAAAACATGGCCAGAGAACTTTAACAAAGGAACGGAACTGTAAGATACAGTCACAATACTACCACTACCAATACGAGACGACGAAGACGACGACGATGGCGACGACTACTACTACTATTGGTCTCACACCTCAATTAATTTTCCCATAGGGTTATTGTACAGCCTTTTCCAACTTCTCAGCTTCAAAGCTGGGCAGCAGACATTGTTGTTGGTTTGATATCTTCATTATAGCCAAGAACAGTAATTTAAAACAATAAAATACATAAGTTTGCCGGTGTGTTTTTTCTCGCTCATGTTTATGTGCCCTCTTTGGAAAATACAAATTCTATACACTATCTAG
>JAWPHD010008440.1:17500-115117 GCA_037043455.1 Cyrtodaria siliqua
AAGCGTATTAATAAGTTATACTGGATCACTGATGAACATTTTCGAAATTTCGACTCTATGCTTACACTTTGTGAGCAATTAAAACAGTCAATCAATGAAAACAGCTGTACCCTTGACCTGTTTAGTAAACAAACAAGAACTTTCTTACATGTCTTGTGACCTCACCTTTTCTGGTGATTTTTCAAGTGGGAAATTTGTTATCTATATGAACATTACACTGCTGCATTATCCATACTTGAGTTGAATTTGCAGCAAACCATTAATATGTGACACTTTAAAATTGGGGAAAATAATTAGTGGTATAATACCTATATGATTGATACTTTATTTTCCTCCCGACTGAAGAGCATTCATACACTACAGTAATACAAACAGTAACAGTAATACATGTATACATGACAATGAATAGTTCATATGAAAAAAAAACATACATATCAAAACTTAATTACTAGTATTAAATGAACTATGACATAACCAAATTTGTATGTTTAAGATAGAATAAACTAATAATCGAATCCGCACCCAGCCTTTACGAAACAAAATTAAAGATTAAGTACAGAATCACAATTAACTAACATCTGCTAACTTTAACACTAAACTGACATAACCAGACAATGTTCTTTTAAATTTCAATATATATTGATATACATGTAACATCATAACAATACTCAACCTTATCGAAACGAAGTATAAAGCAAAGATAATGTCGTAACCTTTTACATTTAAAACCTGTCCGTTCTAGTAATGTAATGTTCAGCCAGTTTCCTTTTTTATTTCCTCCAAAGTAGGAGATTTACATAACATATTTACAATAAACACACACTCATATAAAATTATGAAAGCTACTAGTATAATATATATTATACATACACGATGGTGATTAATTATCAATGTTCATATTATGTGTGATAAGTGGTTTCACGTCACACATTCTTATGCAGAATGTGAAAGATCATGGACTGTAATCACAGTTTATCACTCTCAAGGCTGTGACATCACACTGTAAAATATTGAGAAAATCTCACATCAGGCACTCTTACATACGGTGTAAGACAGTGGAACATAACAGCTTATGTTGTGATAATCATACTCTGTAGTATTTAGTATATCGCACATCTTTGCGAATTGTACGCTGCGTATTATATTTTATAATACTCGATTGAAATGTTCATTTTGCAAACAAATACAATTATGAATAAGAAATATAAAATCAACACAAAACAAAAAAACAACAACAACAAAACAAAACACAACAAAAATAATTCAACTGATATAACAACAAACATATAACATACGCCGACGCTTTAACCACTGAGCTATGGAATCCGAATAACAATGACAATATATATAAAAGTAATTTTAATCGTGTTTTATTCTTATAAAAGTATTGCTTTTGTTTTATAAATGCATTCTGCGAATTCTGCATTTTAATGTGACCTTAACATTATACAATTGTATTGTAATACATGTGTGCATATATGACCGTGACAAAAGCACTGTAACCTTTTTTATTCTGCTTTTTCTGGTGGTTTCCAAGGTGAAATAAACAATGACCATACCTGAATTAACCTTACGCCATATCAGCCAAAATAACATGTGTACACGTGGCCTTGCATTTACTTTGCTCCAGTATCAAGAGACTTGCTGCTATATCAAAAGTGTGTGTAATTGGTTTTAAACATAACTGAGAGAGAGAGAGAGAGAGAGAGAGAAGAAATATAAAATCACAGTCGGTCACTTTAAAATAAGTATTAAAGTCGAACAGGAAGTGCAGCTTTCACAGAACACAGTAAACCCAACGCGCTACTGATAGATTTTGATAGCTAGATTAGCCAGGGGATCCCGTGAAATCGGATGAAAATAGAACCAGACAAGTTTTTCCCATATAACTCTATGTAAACAAAGATGGCTACTGGCGGCCATGTTTGACATGGAATCAAAATAATTTTGTTTAGGAACAATTACATGGCGTGCCAGTCATTTTAGTAAAGGTTCTTTCAATACCACTTATGGTTTTTGAGAAGTAATGGCCGCAAAGTTGTATTTTTAAAATCTATTTATAGCTGTGGCAGCCATCTTGAATTACCGGTCGACTTGACATTTTGCTAGAATTAGACATCAAGGGAAACATTCCTGTGAAGTTTCACGAAGATTTAGAGTAGTTTCAAAGGAGTAGTCGCTACAAGTTTTTACTATGTAGCTCTATGTAAATAAAGATGGACACTGGCAGCCATGTTTAATGTTGAATCAAAACGATTTTCAACAAGGACCAACACTATGTCATGCTGATCATTTTAGAAAAATTCCCAAGTCAATATCACTAAGACTTATAGTTTTCAGGAACTAGTCGCTATAATCTTGTTGTTTTTAAATCTATTATAACCATGGTGGCCATCTTGAATTACCGGCCGTCTTGAAATTTTGTTAGGATCAATAAGACATCAAGAGCAACATTTCTGTGACGTTTCATTAAAATCCATCTAGTAGTTGATTTTGATTTAAACATATTTTATTGCCAATATTTTACAAACAGAGCAAATATAAACATATATACGATAGACATATTATGATGACAAATGGGTTGGGTAACAAGTTCTACCAACATTAGATTAAACCCTTCTAGTAGTTTCAGAGAAGTAGTCGCTAAAATACTTTACTATGTAGCTCTATGTAAACAAGGATGGCAGCTGGCGGTCATGTTTAATGTCGAATCAAAATAATATTTCAACAAGATCAACATCATCTCATGCTAATCATTTTAGAAAAGTCCCATATCAATTTCACGTATATTACACTGGACTCGCCCCACTCACCTGACAATCACTACACGTTCCTTGCATCCACACACATGATACAGACCATGTTAGACATAACTTATATGGTAGGAATGCAATAAATTAATGATATACATATAAACATTAAAAAATACATCCTACCAGTGAAATGCACAGGACAGCTGCCATCTAGCTAACTAGTCGCCTATTATTTTAATATTATTTCTGCACCGATCTCAGACTAATACCGCCATATTTTGTTGTTACATAGTCTGCTTCACTGCACATGTTTTGTGTTGACGCCGCTCTTGCGTAATGTACCCTAAAGTATACCCTTGCCATATTCGATTATTTGTTTTACCATTTCTGATAATTTAATTATGTTTCTAGTCATTGAATTAACTATGGGTTTTTTTGTATGGTGTTTTACGTCATTTTCAACGAATTAACAATGAAGCAAGGAATGTATAAGATATTAAAGTCTTGAATAAAGTAAAGACTGTGCACATTATCGAAAATACTACTATAAAACAAGTTTAAAAAGTAGACTTTTAAGTGGAAATCAAAGCATCACCATTTTTAAATGCCCACTTCACTTTGTGGTGGGACATTAAAAGGTTGCACATTTAAAATTCAATCAATTGCTCATAGGTGTAAGCATAGTATATTGTCGTCTTGTATCTTATTGGAATTGCCAGGGAGAACTCTGAGCAATAGCACTGTATCAACGTATTATCTTTACAACAACTAGTCTACCCTAACAAACTATCTCCCAACATATTGTCACTGACCGTTCCAAGACCGTAGCCATATTGTAAATCCGTCTGAGTTTGTGATGTCACATGCCTTTTTTATTAATAGTATACTTCTTGTTTGTTTTAATACGTGATTTTGGTTGACTGTTTTGTGAAAGCAACAATTCCTGTTCGACTTTTATCCCTAAATATATTAACAAATGAATATAGTTATTCGACTTATTCATTATTTCATAATTGTGTCCGCACACTTCAGCTCAACTTACGCCTTTTATGAACTTGTATTTTATTATCCCATCTTCTCCTGCTAATTATATTGATGTGTTGTGTTTGAAAGTGTTAGTTCGTTCGTTCGTTCGTATGTTTATTAATTCAATGAATCCCTTAATTAATTCATCATATGGTCTTTTATTTATTTATTATATGGGACGATTATCAGGCGTGTCAAACTATCTTCCTCATCACTTTATTATATTCCTTTAATCGATAACCTCTATCATCCTTTGTTTTTCCTTGATGTATTATGATTAATTTAGGTCACATACTATTGCTATGAATGAGTTGCTTAGGTCTTTACTCTGAATTTCCCAATGTTTTAAGTTTACCAACCACTCTTTTGCGATATATTTTGTCATTCTGATATAGTCGGAATGGCGTTAAGACAATACTGTAAATTTACTTTTATGTATCGTACTCTCAATTAGATCAGGTTGTATTGCTATGCATTGTTTTATTAACAACCTTCCTTGAGAGAAAAGCACCGTGCTGATTATTGTAGGCGAGAAAGCTGACACATCAACCGTTATAATATCATGTGTTATAAACTGAGGAATCAGCTACGCAATAAAACATTTACTATTCACACTTCTCAATTAAATATGAAATCTGATTTCTTTAAATTATAACTATATCGGTGATCGTACTATTTTATTAATAGTTTAAACGTTTGTGTCGTAAATTCAATGGAAATCTTAAATAGTTTGATCGTTGTGGTCAGTTATCTTAATACCGTGAATGTACCGTGAATGTATGAAAGGAGAAATTTATGAACTAATATGACTGCACGGCTGTTTATTCAATTTCTTAGGAGTGTTATAAGACTAAGGCATGTGTCTATGTCTGTCTACAAACGTCATTAAGAGAAACAACATATTTACTCTATATCATATACATATCTCTTTTCCGATGCTTCAGATTACTAATATAAGTCAGGAAAGCTAATTTCAATAAAGAGGAGATTTAGCATGTTGGTTATGTACAAGTTAAATTCAGGAATCAGGCACCATTTAAAAAATCTGTAGTGCATGGTTGAAGCATACTTGAGTTACAGTTACGTATAATATTCATTTTTAATAAAATATAAAAATAAATCTGATAGGAATATGTTGTTACACAATTTTCCAATTAACTCCCTTGTTATTCTGCCTATTATCCTTATACATTGTATAAACCGTATTCTTCTATTCGATATAGATCGACAAAGATTCAAGTACAAGATCTACTGTTAATTATATTGATATTCACAACATATTTATTTTTCTTATACTCATTTGTTTGTGTGATATAGCCGATAAAGAAAGGTATGCACAGAGTCTACATTGTACGGCTATTATTAGATAATACAACCACTGCAGGTAAAACAAGGTTACTCGGTATACTTGCATAAGTAGACGTGCACAGACTGTTTCCTACCAAGGTCAATCCGAACCTTGAAATTAACCAATGAATATTGAACATATTCAATGAATTAGAGTCTGCTACTTTCTTCTATTTTTTCGTTGTTTCCGAAGGATCCCTTTTCAGTATTTTTTTGACATCTACGCTAGCGTTGTTTAGTACTGTGCGGAAATTGTAAGAATGTATTCCCGATTGGTCAATGTTTTCTAGCACCATCCAGTTGACAACGTGTTGGATATAGTGGAGACAAAGATTAAGAAGGTATATTATTTCGATATCTTTGACTGGATGGCACTATATGACACATGGTATTTCGCGCTACTCTCACGTATCGTTGTCCTGAAGGAACAACATTACATATATAAGGCAAGTACGTTACGTGATGCTCTCGTCCTAAATATTCCCGTATTTCTCGTAGTTGGCGCTCTCTATCCATTGGCGTAATTAGTGTGCATGGAACTACGCTAACTATGCTTTCTGCTTGGTGGTCGATATAGTTACCCATCTGCTCCATTTGTTAACTTTAACTTTCCGGCCGTTTCCAAAGGTCCACTCTCATACTCTTTTATCCCTCTGTTGTCTGGCATATACTGGACGTTTATTTGAACCCTCATCTACAGGTCTCCTTAAAAATAATCCACACATAAGCACTAACTGTATAACGTTACCAATCATTTTAAAGGCGATATTTGTTTGTAAACTATTTGGTTATCCATTGCATACACCTCTACGGTTCATACATATTGTACATTTATTTTGAAGATTTTAAATGTCTGATTTAAAATTTAAAATCTTATAAATTATATATGATGGGCACATGTTATATTACTTTTCAAAACTGACTGGAATAAATTTACCAAACAAAATAATGCCTGCAAACATTTGTATTTTAAAACTACACACTCCAGATAACCCGATAAAAGTATGTATAAAAGTCGAATTCTCTAAACATTCAACCAAAAGCACGAATTAAAACAATCAATAATTACATGGAAAAATAGAAGCAAAGTATACGACACCACAAACAACACGAGTCGGTAGCAAAATGCATATGGGGGTTCACATTAGGTTATCACCCCTATCTATTGGCATCAGCAGGGCATTGTAAATAAGGACGTCTCCACCATTATATATCCTCTAACACACTAGGCGACATTAATAGTCAAACACAAGCCAGAGCAACATGGGAAAAAAACGTTAAAGACACGAAAAACAAGAGATTGAAGACAAACACTAACCATTACCTTCGTCGGGTTGTTGTACAATCAAAGGGGAAAAGCATAGATGTGAACTGCAAATAGGCAACCACAAAACATAAGTTGGTAGATGGTGGGGTCGTAATCTCTTTTGATAAATTGTTTACAAGTAATCATTATCGAGTGCTCTAATATAGAATAAACATTCGAATCACAGCAGACAACATTTCACCACCGAACTAATGAGACCAATTATCGGTGCATAGACAAATAGTAGAACTGAAGAGGTCTACTTACTTAGAACAATAAGGTATAAACGTCGAACAGGAAATGTAGATTTCACATAACATATTCAGGCAAAAACATGCATTAAAACAAACAAAAATTACAAGGTTAATAAATAAGGCATGTGGCATCACAAACACAATAATGATACCGCCTTGGTCAGTGGCAAAATGACCGCTGGGTGTTTAAACCGGGTTCTAGGGTGCACCATAATTCACTCTTACCCTATTGCCATCCCAATTAAACGGGGAATTACGAGCTTACAAGCTTATAAGTGACTAGTAATCCGAAAAATAAAACTAGTTCTTAGCTCTTAGGCCGTAATTAGGTGTTGTTCAACATTCGTTCGGTTGCGGTACTGCTACAGCAGTTTCATCACTGAGCTTAACAATTGTTGTTCAGCAAAGAGTTCGACATTCAACGTCAGCACGGAGTTCTACATTTGATACCAAAACTGAGTTTGAGATCCAAGAGGTAAAATGTCAATATCGGTGACGGGATCTTATGTTAAACTTCGAGCTAACAAACGAATGTTAAACTCATTACTGACGAATGCTAACCTAAATGGTAAATAAATACATTTTCGGACAGTTGTCTGTAAACATTCAGAGAAATTAACCTTATTTATAAAACATATATATTTATAACTATGCCAGTACCAATGACATCGGTTTAAACATATGTTATTGCAACATTTACATTAGTTTGCAAAAGGGTTGGGCCACAAGTTCTACAACATTAGTTACGGCCCGTCCCTATACATTTTGTTTTCAAATTAAATAGTATGGCAGTTTTACAATCATAAAACATGTTAAACGAAAAGTATAGGAAATGCATTTCTGAAGTTAACAGATATATGTAAAGAGAAAGGAAGAGGAGGAAAGGACAGACAGTTAAAGACGTCTCGTAAGGGATCAAATGTGAACATAGTGAGTTTCATCGAAAACGCCTGGTATCTTTAATATATTTTTGAGACAAGCTCATTATCTCTATCGTTCAGCTTTGTATTCCCAGAACACAACTTATTAAACACTTACCGGGTGGAACGGTTGTGTCGAAATAAAGAGCGTACGCCTTTGTTCACTATATCGACAACATTTAAATAAGTAGTGCTCGACGTCCTCGCTTTGATTTCCACAACTTGATGATAAGCGCAAATGATTTAAATACGTCATGATTTAGATCGCTACATGCATTTCTTAACCGAGCATGAATGATTGAAAGATATCTTGAGCCACATAAGTAGTATTTTGGAACAGTGGGGCATTGGAACGTCCTAAGAGGTGAGCTTTGAAATGTGTTTAATGATAGTGATTCCTTAATATGTATGGGTAAATCATTCCAAAGGCTTAGCGATGATGGTATGAATGATTGTGAAAATAACTCCGTTCTCCTTATTGGAGTGACATAGTCATTCGAGTTTCTTAAATTATAATCGTTTACATCCTTGACGAAGGGCGGAAGTAATTGAGCTATTAAATTTGGTAACATACTGTTTTTTGCTTTATATACGGTAATAAGTTTTTGAAAAACACGTCTGTCTGCTAATGAGAGCCAACCAATTTCAGCAATTAACTTATTAATTGAAACGGACCTAGTTAATCCTGTAACAATTCTTGCAGCTTCATATTGTAACTTTTCTAAAGATTTTTTTTTCATAAACTGTGCAGCCATCCCAAACAATAGAAGCATACTCTAATATCGGTCGCATATATGAAATGTATATTTGGTTCATTGTTTTCCGTCCAATTTTATATTTAAGCAATCTCATCAAACCTAAAACCTTTGATGCTGACGATAACATATTATTGATGTGTTCATGCCATTTACGATCATTACTTAAAGTTAATCCCAGATGTGTGTGATATTCTACAAATTCTAACTGCAGATTATTGAAAAATAAATTTTGTTACGTAACTAACCATATTTGAGCCCATTCTGACGTTATGTTTAAAAATTGATTTAATATACCTTCCATATCATCTATATTTGATGTCGAAACTGAAAGCGAGCTGTCGTCAGCAAAAAGTCTAGTTATGCTTAGCATATTATCAGCAATGTCATTTATATATATTAAAAAGAAAAGAGGCCCAAGAACAGATCCTTGGGGCACACCGGCTAAAGTAATTTCGAATCTGATTTAGCAGTATTTAGTAGAACTCTTTGAGATCGTTCAGAAAGATAATCCGCGATCCATAGCAACAGTTTGCCATCTATACAATTTTGTTTGAGTTTAAATAGTAGTGTTTTTCTCCAAACGCGATCAAATGCTTTGGAAATATCGGCAAAGACTATATATACACATGAGTTGTTTCGCATCGATTGTTTGACAAATATGATGGTAAATATCTAGGAGTTGATAAAACTGCAGAATGACCTGGTCGAAATCCGAATTGATTCTCAAAGAGTAAATCATTGAAAGTTAAAAAATTAAAAACATGTTTAAAAATTATTCGATCCATAATCTTTCCTACACAACTAAGTACTGCAATTGGTCACTCTGTAATTACTGGGCGAATTTGAATCGCCTGCTTTGAACAATGGTATAACCTTTAGCAGTTTTCCATAAATCGGGATATACGCCTTCATTTAAAGAACGGTTAAACAGTATAGACAATGGTTTTGATATAGTAAAAACGGTTTCCTTAAGCATTCTTTGACTTATTCATCCTCTCCACTAGCTTTGTTTACTACCAAAATATTAATGATATCAATTATTTCTGATTCTTGAATTACAATCTTATCTAGTTATGAATTAGTTAACAAATTAAACTGCGATAATTGAGCATTTGTTTCATCAACAGAGGAAATGGAAGCAAAATAATCATTTAAACAATCTGCCTTTTCTTTATCTCTGAATAAATATACAGTGTCTCCATTATCTAATATAGATGCCAGAGGTTGAACAACTTCGGATTTTTATTCGTCTTCATGTAATGTTTCAATAATTTCCAATATTTACGCTGATCACCTATATTTGCTTCATATATTATATCTTTGAGATTACTAAAGAAGCTTTCTCTTGCATGTTTTTTTTAAATTATTAACTTTGTTTCTCAGTGATTTATATAAATTCCAGTTCTCAGGTGTATTAGTACGGGCAGCTTTCTGTTTTTGACGATCACGTTGTCTTGAAACGCGCCTTTATTCCGAGTCATACCACGGTTTATCATTAGGCCTAATAGTAACAAGTTTTGATGGAATACATAATTTAACAAGCTCTATAAACGTATTTGTAAAAGTCTTACACGCTTCATGAACAGATCCATGTATTAGGATGCTCCAGTCATAAGATGCTATAAGAGCGTTAAGTTTGGCAAACTCAGCCTTTTTATAGAGCCACACACGTCTTTTGTATGTACATTTTGTTTCATATGTTAATGGAATAAATATATATGTACTATAGTGATCAAAGAGATGAAGAGATATGGACTTGATATTCTAGGGATCAGTGAATGCCGATGGACAGGATCTGGACGGCAAGTGACAAATGGCGGAAATGTTATCCTTTACCCCGGGCATGACAGCAAGCACATAAATGGAGTAGCCCTTATAGTCACCAAAGAGAAAGTAAACACTTTGCTAGAATGGGAACCACTTGGCGAGAGGATGATCAGAGCACGCTTCAACTCCAAGCACTGCAAACTGACCATAATACAGTGTTATGCACCAACTAATGAAGCAGAGGAAGAGGACAAAAATGACTGGTATGAGCAATTACAGCAGACAGTCTCCAAAGTCCCTCAACATGACATGCTCTTGATCATGGGTGATCTGAATGCCAAGGTCGGGGCTGACAATGCCGAGAGGGAAAGAGCTATGGGGCAACATGGCTGTGGCGTGATGAATGACAATGGTGAACGTCTTGCTGACTTTTGCCTTGACAATAACTGTGTGATTGGGGGTACCATCTTCCCACATAAAGACATTCATAAACTTACTTGGACATCACCCAACAATACCACCATCAACCAGATAGATCATATCATAATAAATGGGAAATGGCGTAGGTCCCTTCGAGATGTCCGAGTTTACCGTGGTGCCGATGTGAGCAGTGACCACTACCTTCTTATGGCCTCCATCAAACTCAAACTACGGAAAGCAGTCCATCAAAAGCAGCTCAGAAAACACCTAGATATTGTCAAGCTGAAATACCCTGAGATCGCCAAGGAATTCACCATCGAGCTAAGAAACCGGTTTGCTGTCCTGGCTGAGGAGGATAGCGATTTAAACACTAACGCCAAATGGGAAGGCATCAAGAAGACCTTCCAAGAGACAGGTACCAGTGTCCTGGGCTATAGGAAGAGAAAGGAAAAACAGTGGATAACACCTGGCACCTGGCAGAAGATAGATAAACGTAAAGTGCTGAAAGCCAAGCTACTGTCCACAAAGTCACCAAGACTTCAAGAAAGAGCTCTGGAAGCATACAAAGCCAAGGACAAAGAGGTCAAGAGAAGTGCCAGGAATGACAAGAGGGCCTTTGCAGAGGAATAAGCAGGAGAAGCTGAGCATGCTGCCGCAAGAGGTGAGATGAGCGTTGTATACAAGATCACCAAGCAACTCACTGGTACAATGTCAAACCAGTCCATGCCTGTTAAAGACAAAAATGGCAACAACCTCACTACCGAACAAGAGAAAGCTGAGAGATGGGTACAACACTTCCATGAAGTACTAAATCGCCCAGAACCAGATAACCCTGTTGACCCCCTTGCAACAGATGATATACTTGATATCAATACCGGTCCCCCATCAGAGGAAGAAGTTAGGCTCTCTATCAAAGCCATGAAAAATGGAAAAGCTGCTGGAGTCGATTCCATCCATGCTGAGATGCTGAAGGCTGATATTGACACCTCAAGCAAGGTTCTCACAGACCTCTTTAGAAATATCTGGCAAAATGAGACCATCCCCGATGATTGGAACAAAGGCCTTATTGTGAAGCTTCCCAAGAAGGGCGACCTCCAGAATTGTGACAACTGGCGTGGCATCACACTGCTCTCAGTCCCATCCAAAGTCTTCTGTAGAGTTCTTCTACGCAGAATTGATAAAGAAATTGATCGCAAACTTAGACAAGAACAAGCAGGATTCAGGAGAGGAAGAGGATGCACAGACCAAATCTTTACACTAAGAAATATCATAGAGCAGTGCATCGAATGGACCACCCCTCTGTACATCAACTTCATAGACTTCAAGAAAGCATTCGACAGCGTACACCGAGATACCCTATGGAAAATCATGTCATCCTATGGAGTTCCACTGAAAATGGTTGCGCTGATGAAGCTGTTCTACAGGAAGTTTGAATGCAGCGTCATTGTAGACGGACAACTGTCAGAATGGTTCCCTGTGAAGTCTGGTGTGCGGCAGGGCTGTATCATCTCCCCGATCCTCTTCCTGGTCACCACCGACTGGATCATGCGAAAAACAACAGCAGATAAACCCAGAGGCATCCAGTGGACCCCCTTCTCCCAGCTCGAAGACCTCGACTTTGCCGATGACCTTGCTGTAGTCTCTACAAAATTCAACAATCTTCAAGAAAAGACCAACAGGCTGAATAGCTTTGCAATGCAGGTGGGCATAAAACACCAACCCGTCAAAGACCAAAGTTATGTGCATTAACACCAACCCTACTGAACCAATCACAGTCAACAATGAGCCACTTGAATATGTCCAAAATTTTACGTATCTCGGAAGCCTCATCAGTAAAGACAATGCCGCACAAAAAGATATACAAGCAAGGCTTGGAAAAGCCAGAGGAGCATTTGGCAGATTAAAGACAATCTGGAAATCTAGGCAGTACAGCACCAATACAAAGTTACGACTATACAACAGCTTTGTCAAACCAGTCCTGCTGTATAGCTCAGAATGCTGGCGAGTTACCAAGGGCGACATGAAGAAGATTAGCGTCTTCCACAATGGTTGCCTGAGGAGGATATGCAGAATATTCTGGCCCATGAAAATCACCAATGAATAACTGTACAAGAGGACAAAGAGCCAAAACGTGGTCACTGAGATCAAACGCCGCCGCATCCGTTGGCTTGGACACGTTCTTAGAATGGACCAGGACCGTATCCCAAAGACTGCATTGAGATGGACACCACCAGGCAGAAGAAAACAAGGACGCCCTAAAATAACATGGAGACGCACCATACTAACTGAGCTGAAGGAGATAGGTTTGACATGGGGCGAGGCGCAACATGCTGCAAGCGACCGAGCCAAGTGGAGGCAAATCGTTGATGCCTTATGTCCCATCAGGGACGAAGAGGATTAAGTAAGTAAGTAATAGTGATCACTGATTTTACTAGGTGTTTTTATTATACCAGAGTTGATAAATTTAACGTTAATCGGTATAACAGTACGATCTAATAAGATCGACGACCGATCAGAAACGCGCGTTGGTTCATCTATAACATTTTTCAGATTAATAATGAGTATTATATCTTTCAGATAGTGGTTACCTGGATTTAATTGGTCTTCGTTAATATCTCCAACCATAACTATGTTTTTGCAAGTATCCAGAGATTTTTCAATGCAGATATTTAAATCTTCCCAAAAAATAATAGGCGCCTGTGGTTGTCTATAAATTGTACATACAATAAACGATTGTTCTCGGTCTTTTATTTCTATCCAAAGTGTATCCTGTATTGCATTTTCAAGTTAAATTATTCGCCGCGAATATGTTTTCCGATATATAAACAATTATACCACCAGAATGTGCTCTTTCGTCTTTTCTATACATAGTTGATAGTTGAAAAACCATCAATTTGCAAGGAGTCCATTAAAACGTTATCAAATAAATGTGTTTCGGTACAACATAGTATATAAAAATCAGTGAAATTGTCCTTAATGTAATCCATTTTATTGCGAATAGTTCTGATGTTTAAATGTAAAATGGAAAGACTAGGGCTGAAATATTGCGAATTGGGTCCCAGGTTTTGCTCAACATCGTTCGACATAATAACTAATAATGTCATAACTAACGAAAATTGTATGTTAAGAATACTGTCGGAGGCATGAACGATAACTGCCTTACAAACGTATGACCAGTATGCAAGCAATTTCAAGATCAATTGAAAAATGAAGCTAAAAGGTTTAAAGCAATAACATAGTTTTTGCATAACACCATGCGTTGTTATATAAAATGTTCCAATTGTCACTCGTCAGCTACTTAAATCACTACCCATTTGGTTTTAATAGAAACGATATACAACCGGCGAATGACATCTGGAACTTTCTGAAATCGCAATGTTCTAAAAATGATACCCTAGAGACAATACAGAAAAATGGAACAGATAGAGAAAGAAGAAATAATAGGACAAATATTGCAGTATCAGTTTTACAAATGGTGTAATACATGCTAACAACACTACATTCGGATTTGCAAAATATTTAGGGATAATCCGAGCATTTACCTGAACACTAAACAATAGAATATCATAATAAACATGCTCAAACCACCACTCAAGAAGGTAATATCAATAATTCTACATATCTATTCTTATTATATAAATATTCTTGTGTGGAGGTTTGGGTAAACATAACATATTTACATACCACCTGATAAAACTACCAGCCAAAAGACTTCCGTTAACTGCAAGTGCGTTTACGATAGGCGGGACAGAATGCTTCTTTTTTAGCTGTAAGTTTAATCAAGCATAGTCAGTATAATCATTCCTTCTGCCTGTTACGAGAATCACGAGCAAATGACATTGACACTACTTTGCCACCAGCCCATATTAGAGTTTAAATACATAAGACAATTTTTTCTGTACTTCATAAAGTACTTTTTTGGTTTAATTTGCAACTAAACGATTCATAATATCGAACTTTTCCATTTCTCTGGTGTTAAAAATATGCCAAGAATTGCAGTCGATTGATAAGAAGAGTTACCATATGCTTAAACATTTCTTAAGCGCTCCGAAACCTAAATAAACTTTAAATACGATATACACCAAAATGAGGAAAAAGTTTCATTCATTTAACTATAAAATATTCATCAACTATCAAAACAAATAATGCGGTTCAATCCTATCCAATAGCAGGCGCGTGGCACGATTCAGTCAGGTGACGTCATCACACTATTGCGTCATCACATTCTCTCCAAAATCATAAAATAAGTTACTGTGACCAATTTCAGTAGTTACGTACACACTAAAGATAATACTTTTCGTTGTGTGCTCATGCTCAAATGATAACAGCGCGGAATCCATGTTACAAGGAATACAAGTACATATTACCAATGTTTGTTTATTAAAAAACATTTGTGTCTTGTTTTGTATTTATAAATATATGTAAACTTATCTAATATATTAGTGTCTTTGCGAATATTCATAACTACTACGCTAATTATGATATACAAATAGCTACTTACCTAACCTTACATGCTCTCTTTTTGTTCGGTAAGTTTAAAATGACGCCTTTATCAAATCACTGTAGCATCAGCGTATCCCGAGAAAATGAGAGGGAAACTCTTAAATAAGTTTGCCTATCTTCTTCGGCCAACTTATTTAGCACAATATTTACAGAGAATTGCTTGATTTCACTTTGGTAGTAATAGATGATTAAAATGCGATGTTCGATTGTTTTTATAGTCCCCACAAACATTCACATTCAAGTTTGAACAAAACAATATTATATGGATATGCTTGTCTCCATCCTAATAATAGTATGTTCATTTAAACACTACTGACAAATTGCTTGACACGCCAAAGTGGATATGTTTTCTAATAAGGAGTCGAAACGGTGGAAGTCTGATGATATGATATATAATCCGTTATTATTGACAGTAGGTGACTACAACAAGTATAGTTCACTCGCCATGACCCGATGCTATTATATTTTGTTCTTTATATATATGTAGTTACAATAGTTTGCCACCAATCCCTCGAATTGTAATATAATATGTTTTAGTGCACTTCTTTGGTTATGCTCAGGGTAGATGCGGGATGTGTTCGACATTTTCCCCAGCCGTTGCAACGTTTCAGTATTGTTTCTTAATATTTAATGGTTGATGCTGAAGAATTTCACTGTTGCATTTGACTGTTTAAATGTTACATTTGGGTTGTAAAGTCAATGGCACTGGATACATTGATCTTCTGGTAAGTTTGTCTATATACCTGCAAGAACAGGGTCTAATATATAAACTAATATGAATACACGGCTGTTTAGTGAATTTAGTAGTGTTTATTATAAGATTAAGGCATATATGTTGCTATGGTCATTGAGCGAAACAACATGCATATTCCATATACTACACATGCCGCACTCGTTTTAGTTACGACAGAATACTATAAGATAAAATGGATTTCAGTCACGCAAATTTGCTTCAATAAGGACGATACTTTAGTGTATTGGTTATGTACAATATATAATTATTTGTTGACAATCACGAATCAGTTAATATTTAACAAATCTAAATTTGATGGTTGAAGCAATTAATTGTTCATTTTCAATATACACTACACATAGCTCTGTCCTGCATATGCTGATACGCTATATTCGCATTAGCTCCCTTGTTATTCTATATATATATTATAGGATACACACTATTATCGTTATTGACAAAATATAACGTCATGACTCAAACACTGATTCCACTGTTAATTGTATTTACATTGACATACTATTTATTTTGTTCATACTCATTTTTGTGTTTTGCATATATCCATTAATTTTCTGTATACCAATTTGTATTTGGCTTAGGGACCGACCAATTTGTTTTCAGGGTGGGAGAGTGGTGGTCCTGGCGGGATTTTTATTTCGCCTAGTACACTGGCCAGATTATCTTTTTTCGTCAACTTGAAAGTCAGAATATATTTATTTTAAGTTTTACTAGTCGTAGAATAAGAATAGCTGTTGTAGATCTACTCAAAATCTGTGTCGACGTCGATGTTGGTATTCAGTTATTGGCCAAGTCCAATTATGTCAGCAACCACTGGGCAGTGAAACTTGAATTATGTCATCAGTACCATCAAGGTCACTGGTAGACACAT
Organism: Cyrtodaria siliqua; assembly: GCA_037043455.1. NCBI lineage: Eukaryota > Metazoa > Mollusca > Bivalvia > Adapedonta > Hiatellidae > Cyrtodaria > Cyrtodaria siliqua. The sequence continues at coordinate 34,174 of JAWPHD010008440.1, forward strand.
TTTCCATAACTCTGTATTGCATTTAAGCAAATGTATGGCTCTTTTATTACTTTGAATTTCTGGTTTAAGTTCGTTTTTGACAAGTTTATTTTAACAACTGAAAGTCGTACATAAACAAACTTCAGTAAAGCTTAGAATATCAAGGGCAATAGAAGACAAATATTCCATATTAACTCTGTATTGCATTTAAGCAAAGTTACGTTCCTTTTTCGACTTCAAAATGCTGGTTAGAGTTTTTAGGCACCACCACCATCACCACAGTTAAATAGACACATATTTGTTTTGTTCTACTCTTTTGGGTTTCTCATCAGTTACCATGTCTGCATCCTGTTTTCTTCCAACCCCACCCCCGTACACACAAACTCTCCACCGTAGACTCCCCCAATGAAAATATTGTATTCTGTTTTTTCCCTATTCAGTAACACTTCACTTCCCTCCCCCGCCCTCTTCTGTTTCATATTCTTTCTGGGATATTGAAGGTCTTTCTTCGATATTCGGTAAATATGTTTACTGACCACTCCCTCCCCGCAACGCCTACAACCTCACCTAACCACCACAATTAATACTTGACCATGTGAATGAACAGGCACCATGGTTGGTGAGACAGAAGTGTCAGTGACCTTATTTAAAATTGACTTTGAATATGGGATCTTGTTTAATATGGAAATTTTCATATTTGGTGGATGGAACTCCATCTGCTGATTTTAATCTTTAGTTATGCTTGTCCTTGTTTGATTTCTATGTGAGGCCCCTTTTGCTCTTCTAGATTATGAAAGTTACGTGTGTGGTGTAGGGGATTGGCTTGTCAATGACTACCATGATCCATACCATTCTTATTAACACTGGCATTTAGCGCATAGCTTTGTCTGTTATATGGCATTGCATGTGGCTGAAGCTGCTTCTTAAAGGCCAGCGACGAGTATAAAAAGTGGCCCCAGTTAGCTTTTCTGATCATTTTATGCATTATGCTGCTCAGAGAGGTTCAATCACAAATTTCTAAATAAGCATTATTAAACCATAACATTTGGCATGTAAATACACTCAACATTACTCTGTACAGATATATCAATATATTATATAATGTATTTATTTTCTTTATTTTCTAGAACAAAACTTGTATTCCTAACTGTCAAATTCTGAATGTTGATGCATCTATTAATAGTTATACCTGTAAAAATAAGAACAGTGATTGGTCAGAACGCTGAAACCCTTATCTTGAAGCAGACGAAATACTAATTGGCTACATTGTATACATAATGGTGGTAGGGCCTACCGAATGCTGGGGTTTAAGTCCACTTACTTGTCGATGATATTAACAAAGTCCACCTCACAAGTACCAGGACCCTTGTATTGTAATACTATCATGACCACTGCATACTACATTGACTACTAACAAGTCAAAAGTACATCACTTGTATAACTATCATGGCTACTCTTTACCACATTTTCTACTACCATGACCACTGTATATCACAAGTATTACTACCATGACCACTGTATATCACATTTATTACTACCATGACCACTGAATACCCCATGTATTACTACCATGAGCTATGCATTCTAAATGTATTACTACCATGACCACTGATACCAATGTATTAATAATATACCTCATGTCAAACACCCATGTTAAATTTCCACAGACTGTTATTTTCCCATTTTTGTAATATCTCATATCGCTTTAGTTTAAACATATTTTATTACTTATGTTACAGAGAATGAACATCATATGATAATACATATTTATATATAACATACGCAAATGGATTGAACTACAAGTTATAACAACATTATTTTTGTAATATCTCATATCGCTTGTAATGTCTCCATGGAGTGGTCTTTTTAGTAATGTCTTCCATGTATAATTTGTACTGTCTTATGATTGTGAAGTCAAAGCACGTTTATATGACTATTGGGATGTCCTATGCTGAACAGTGTATGTATACATGCGCAAATGAAAATCAGTGAACATTTACTAAAATGGCGGACACAGTTTGCACAACTTTCTGAAGATGAGTTGAAAAGTTTACTCATGAGTTCACAGCTGAAGATTCCGAAAGAACACTAAGAACCATCCGCATATTTATTTTCTAGGTTCTGAGATTAGTGATAAAATAAATAGCCTTAGAAAGTTGACAAATATACACTCTCAGCCTCACAGGATTGCAATATTTACATACTACCATGACCAATGCCAATCACATTTAAGCCATTCTTTTTTTATTATTTGTTTTACAAACCATCAAGACAGAAAATTGCTGTAGGAGTAAGGAAGAGAATGAAATGTTCTATTAAAATCTGGGAGGAGGTAAAAAACAACAATAAACTATCAAATTCCCTACGGAAAAATAAAATACCTAATTTCGTTTTGTCGTAGGAGGGATCGTAAAACAAATTATCAAAAAAAAAGCCTTATTACTGTCTTACGTATACCACATTAGGTATAACCATGACTTTATATGAATATCACATTCATCACTACCATGACCAATGTATACCAATGTATACCAAATTACTACCATGACCACTTTATAACACAATTTATACAACACATTTACTACCACCATTGCCAGTGTATACCACATTTATAACTGCCATGACTAATGTATACCACATTTATCACATTTATAACTGCCATGACTGATGTATATCACATTTATCACATTTATAACAAGCATGACTAATATATATCACATTTATTACAACCATGATTGTACCATGTTGAATTCAGTGGCTGATGGAGTATAGAGTCTACATTTAACATAGCCTTTTTTCTACCATGACTGTTTGCGTGTTTGTTTTTGTGTTTTGTGGTTGACTGTCGTCCTTGAATGCTGCTTTCCCTGTCCGATATTTTTATCCTTCTTTATATGTATACCACATTAAGTATGACCATAACTTTATATGAATATCACATTCATTAATACCATGACCACTTTATAACACTTTATACAACTCATTTACTACCACCTTTGCCAGTGTATAACACATTTATAACAAAATTCACATTCACAAAACTACCATGACTAATGTATACCTCATTTATTACTACCATGATCTATATACATCATATTTATTACAACCATGAATACTATCACTGTCTTCTAAACGCATTTCAACTGCAGATTTCGATAAACTTCTGAGCAGAAGTTGTGGTTAAACATTTCCATGTTGAATCCATTGGCTGATTGAGTATATCTACGTCATCTATAATAGACTGAAGAGGGAGCCAGATTAATTTTTCCTCTAATTGGACTCACATCTTGATTTTTTTTCCAAGAATGTGAGAGAAGGCTGAATTTTTTTTTCAACAACTTGAGGGACTGTTTATTTATTATTTCCCTCAAGTCAGAGCCAGTATATATATTTTCAGCAATTCAAGGGCTAAACTATCCCAGGCCCCCACATAAATAAAAATGGTCGGTACCTTATATCCATTTTTGTACTAAGGGTATTCCCCTCCATTTACCCAAGCGATGGTATTTGACACTTTAACGGATAAAGACAGGTATGCACAGTGACTAGCTATTATGATAAAATCAACCAGGTGAAATAATGTTATTCGGTGTACTTAAAAATAGACCTTAAAATCGGGTATTTTTCAAACAGCAAATCCGAAAACTGCAATTTGAATGTTAAACAAATGAAAATAGAACAGACGCTATTTAAAACACACTGCTACTACCTTAAATGATTTACGAGGTCACCACACGAGACACTCGTAATTTGAATCTCTCAATATGAATATATTTATAAAATAAATTCTCTTTATAACAAGTACATCTATAAAACAGACATTAATGAATAAATTGTTTAACTAAACTCTGAAACATATTCACATTAAGCCTTATACTTTAGCGAATAATGCATTTAACTTGTATTATAATTTTGTTTTAGATACATGTAACCAGTACATTTGTATTGTACCAAACAATACATGTTTCTTGATATATCAAGTATACTCTGTAAAAAAGTTTTGGACCATGGCAGTGTTCGAACCCGTACAATGATCGCTGAACCTTGACATTCGACCATAACCCTTATTATCTCAGTTGATAATTCACAACAGATCAACAATCAACAATAATTATCGTTTACAATGAAAGTTTACGAACAAATAATAATCTTTTTATTGGTCACTCGAATGTGTCCGTAACTGTTACTTTTTATGGACTTTGCAACATTTTTGACAGACCCTTTGTGTGTTCGCGATATTTGTTTAAAATCAAATCTTGTTTGGAATTATTGGTTCTGGTAACAACTTAACCGGGTAGGGTAGACCTTGGTTACTGAAAAAAGATACTTAAATTCTGCCCACTAGTTTTATTTTTATATGACTTTATATACCCTGGTCCAAAACTTTTTTACCGAGTATATATACATCCCACCAGACCAATACACACACTAATTAGGTAGGAATGATTATGTTTAAAATGATGGAAAAGCTTATATTAGCATGATTTTATAACGGATAATTCGACAATTAAGGTTTTATTTCATACCCCAGCCAATCCCGTTTTTGCTTCTTGTAGAAGGGGTTGGATGGGGTATGAAAGTTAATACTCAGATCATCACCGAGAAGATGCAAACTGCGTCACGAAAATATGAGTATAATAAAGTTGTTAACTCGACTACAGGCATATGAACAAATACACTGTATGTAATACCTGTACATTTATTTACACAAACTCTGACCAATATGTATGACTTTGACCTTATTTGCAGGTTAATGAAATAAAATTATTTGGGTTGCCTGTTTAGAGTACCGATAAACTGTATATTAAGTGGAGATATATAATATATGTTGTTTACTGTGCCAGGTCATGGACGAATATATATATACCAACCGTAATATATATTTTTTGCGCAGTTTAAACGAATTTCCCGGCATGCCCGGTTTTGCACAACTGCCAATATAATAAGAACTCCGGCGCATGTCAACTGATATTAAAATCTATTGTGCAGTTTAATTTGATGCGTGCAGTGGTTTGATAACATATTTAATCAGTTTGCCGCTAGGTTGTAGTATTCTTACAAGTACATTTACTACCTGTGCGCCACTTGTGGCAGATTAGTTTTTATACTGTTACATCTGTATGAAAGAGATGTATGTTAATGTCATTTATTAGCATGGGAGACATTACTGATGCGTTTAATAATACAATGTCATATCTGTAGTTTGATGACATACGCAGTACTGATAATCCTGTATCTGCTCATTTATCCACCAGAGATCACATTGATTAAGCAGTTCGGATACGATTTCAAATGACTACATAATTACATAATACAATATATTAACAATTAACAGCTGAATATTTTCCCTTTGTTAACTTTATCTGATAGATTAGTGTATACATAATGTTGAACAGTCGTAAGTGCTAAGAACTGAGGCACCGTAGTTTATCGAGGACTTCTCAGAAGGTATTTATCGAACATAACACATTAATTCTTGAAATTTCAAAAGCCTTTCCGCAATTAGGTATAGTATGTTCTTCTTTCACATAAAGGTATGAGGTCAACAGTTTTGATACAGTTGTAGTGGTACATACATTTGCGATAAAACGTACTTTGTGTGGAGTATTGTTAAGTATAATTACCTGATACAGATGCGTTTTGGGGCATACCGGTTTTACCACTTTGCCAACATGTGTATCTGCTCCAACATACATCATGTGTTTATCTTAATACATTTACCTAGATTACATCGACCAGGAAGAGGTCGATCCAGCTGTTGTCGTGTATCTGCATATTTATACAAGTAGGAAGAAAGAAATGTCGATTTAAAGAGGGAGTTTTCATAGCCAAAAATGACGCAATGGCATCGTAGGTCCGCAATGTACTACAAACAAGGAGCAATATCTAATTAATTATACCATGAAAAAGACAAAATACAACAGAAAGGATGATGAAGACAGGGTCAGTAGGCAATAAGGCCTACAGTTTAGCTTGAATCCATTTTATGTGTACACAATCCTCGCTATTATCTTGTCTTCGCTCCACATAGACAACACAGCGTAAACAAAAGTACATCTCATTCAAAGAAATTCTCTAACAACAGTGTCGATACCCAGAGAAACTAACAAAAGAAACACTAAGATGTTTTTGTAAAGCTGTATAAAATACAAAATAAGTACCATCTCAGGATGTATCCAGAATTGTACTGAACAACCATTGCAGACAAAGAGAAAACCATTATAGTGTACGACCAGAAAACCCGAGGGACAAAAGCTCATGCACCTACCTGCCTTCGTCGGGGTTTCTGTAGGTGCAATCATATTGTCCCAAGAGGTTGTCAAGTCATTGTCAAGTCATAAATACCCGGAAATGTTAAATACTGTGTTCAAAATATCTTCTTACATGTCCTGTTCGACTTGTATACCTACTTTTCTTAGAGCTAAATATGGCCGGCGGTTATTTAACAAACAATCAGCGTTGACAGTAATGAGCTATAAATGAAAATCTAATTAATATATAAGCTCTTTGATGGTATTAATCAGCAGTTTACAATACAATACTATGGTGGGCCATGTATAAAGTGATATAATAAATACAGTGTAAATAAATATAAGTCCTCACAACAACAATAAGTGTATTAAATACATCCGTCTGTACGTTACAAACAGTGTTAGTTTATGTCAGCTCTATGGTGATATGTGTAGACATTTATATTCTCCCGAAAGGTTACTCTAGCGTTCAGAATTCAACAAATTCATATATCTGATCCTGACTTACTTTTTAGACAAGACTACACAAATAACTAACCAATCAGCGGGTAGGAAAAATGTTCCTGGGTAAATTCGGAGCTATTACACAGAATCTCTTAATTTTGATTGGTTGACAAGGTAGACAAACCAAAACATCTTGCTAAAAAAAAGTAAAATTCAACTTTTGAAGAGTACTTATGAAGGTTAAATCATACATTTGTGCAATATATTCATAATTTGTGGCATAATTAAAACAAGAAGTATATTTTACATTTACCTCGTGTATCTACATGCAAGTAGGCGGGTCACAACCATCCGACCCAAACTGCTTTTTCAAAACATACACAACGTATGGTTTGTGTACATTTTTTGGATAAAACTAAGATAGGTCTTTCAAAACAAGTAAATATAGATACAAAAATCGAAGAGGCATTCAAGGACGACAGTCAACCACAACCACATACACAGAAGCAACGAACAAATTTAAAGATGAATAAAATGCAAAAATAAACCATCACAAACACAAAAGGGTTGAGAATAGGGCTACCGCCTTGGAACGGTCAGTGGCAAAAAAAAGCCGCTGGTGGTTTAAACAAGGTTCTAGGGTGCACCAGACCTCACACTTACACTAAACGGGACAGTGTAAATAAAGAAATCCCCGCCATGGGCTATACTCTAATCAACAAGGCAGCATTAATAGGAAAAATAAGTAAAACACAAAGATGCTGGTGTATATATAAATACAAAAACAACAACAATAGCCTAAAAAGCCACGAAAAAGGTACTCAATGACTTGGCAGAAGCCAGAGCAACAAGAGAATAAACCATTATAGCAACAATATACTTTCTTATATTATGGAACACAGTAAGAGTTTAGAGCTATAATGTACGTCTATGGAAAATGAATTGGTGTAGTATACCTTAATAGTACATTCTAAAAGCTATACAGTCTTCAAGAAGCCATTACTAGCTCTGTAGCGAATCGTGATACAAATGTACACATACATAAATATATGTATACATATTCGTATTAAGCAGCAATCTTAATGTAATTAAACCACCTTCATTGAGTTAACAATTTCGAGCTACATCTTAATTTAGTAAAGACGATTAGTTATATCTCATGTACATACGATGGCCGGGATAGTCGTTTCAGACCTGTTGGTGCGCTTACTGTTGAATAGGTGTTGCATTGTGTATATCAGTGGGGCTATCACCTACCAGGCCGTTAAACTAAATAAACAGGCCCTAGCTGTATTAATATACACTGACATGCATCACAGATCGGTTCATGTTCTCATCAATGTTTTGTCTACTCAAAACTCGCCGTTTCTACTCATTTCTTGTTTCTGCCTTCTCTTTACTTGCTTTTGTCGACTAAAACATAGCTGGATTTGCTCTAACCGAAACTAACACCCACTACTACTTTTAAATAGATCTATTTTTATGCCGGTGACCTCCATATCCTATTACTCACAGGAAACACTAACATATCATTTTCCATTCGGTTCTAGTAAACGAATAAATTCAAGCTTATCCATTTCAATAGTATGTAATTACACTAGATAAATACGTAGTTACAGAAACAAAGAACAAAGAAACCAACATATACATAATGTTTTAGAAGGGTGTATCGTAGCATATTTTGTTATTAATTCCAATTAATAATGAGAGAGATATTCCCATTGAAACCACAGCAATCAAACGCAATGATACCGTCAGTCCGCACTGCACCACAATCCGAAATAAATCAGCATATTTAAACTGTCAATGAAAAGTATTATACATAAAACAAAGAGTGGTGAATACAGGGTTAACGAGTAGGCAATATGGACTAAAGGTTAGCTGAAATCGATTTTATGTGTACACATCTTCGCTATTATCCGTTTTTTAACGCCCGAATTTACAAAACAGTGTAAATAAAAATACATACTACCGAAAGGAAATTTCTTATAATAAAGTCCACATCCAGGAAAGAAGCATTATAACTGCCTTTTTAATAAAAAGGGCGACCTTTCGGGCCCTAGCATGTATTATTGTAGGCCAGCTGTCAGGCATGCAGCATAAAATGTACAAATAGTTGTAAGCATTAGAGGGGAAATTTAAATATATAATTAGTATCACTTTCATTAGCTTGCGTGGTATTGTTATATATCTCAGTCGTTTTATTTATGTATTACATATTGTAGAATCAACATTTATTATTAACTCTTTGAGAATTTTAATATTTATTTACATGTATGTAATTGGTAAAACAATATCGAAGCATTTAATTACCAGTTTCATCAACATAAATACATTGATGCAGAATAAACTATTCATTATTAACTTTTAACACACTATAGGAAACGTAATCATCATAATTAATAGTCTTCGTGTGATTCATTAAATGACCAATAATGGATATGATTATTTTTCTAAGATTTACACAACACATTATTTGAGTCAAACGAGATTAATAGCCTTTGGCAGATGTGCTAATTAAACACATTAACACGCCAAATAAGTGCCAAATTTCACAACAAAACCTTTTATATTAAAACTCTACCCAGGTGCAAGTTGTAAATTGTGATAATATAATCATGTCAGGTTGACTTGAAATATGACACGCTAAATGTAAGCCAATGCTAAGGTTATAATAAAGAACATCTTAGTCCAAATTTAAATCACACATCTATTGAATACTTACAAAATTGTATTATACGTTTAAATTGACGTACTAGTGTATAACTTTATTGTGAGTGAAACATAAAGTATAGTACACTATTGTCTTGCATCAATATATAACACAATCCTTTTTCTTCAATTCATAGAAATGTTTTGTTAGAAACCTGACTAAGGTAAATTGGTTTATTAAGTATACTGTGCGTTATGCAATATATATGGTGCAATATGACGGTGTATACTGGCTCATAAGGAGAGTCCATGGTAACCTTGTTTCAACTCCGATGTGTTGCTATAAGGTTCTATAGCATATTTCATTTTATCTATGCATTTGGCTAACGTTGAACATTATGATCAAAGTGACTTTTTATAATAAAAAATAGTTATTTTAAATAAATCATAGGATATTTTAAAGGGCAAAAGAATGATTTATTTTTTAAATAAACAATAAAAACATAAGTATGTGTCTAATGAATTTGGGTTACATTGCTGCATATTGCATCATGTGCTATTTGATGTACAAAAAATACTATTTCAGTTAGATGGTTGACACATAAGCTAACTTATACCTCTTTTATCGACTGTACGGGTATCTAATTCTTTGAAGTAACAAATCATGTTCATTGTTATCTGAATGAATACATACTGAATTGCGATTACTCACATTTATTTACAAACGCTGTACGTTTTGAATGCTAATACATACCCATTGCTACATGAACAAATACAATTTAACCTATTTTAAAATATTATATTTAAAGCCTATTTACAACAGTGTACTTTTGGAATGCACAAAACACACACACAACTATAGCGGGAACCTAAAAGTCCATGACGCGAAACTAAAACTATTATCGCCCACTTCATTTGCCTTTAATACAAAAGTTATACAAAGAGCGCTAAATTCAAGGACAGATCAATTCAAATGTTGGAAAACCATAATATTAGCAGCTGTCATGTTCTCACGGGAATAAAGGATTTACAATAGTTCCAACGTGTTATTGATTACATATCACAAAAAGGCCATGTAGAGGTGGACAGCATTTACTGAAGCGACTCGTAACGTTTAATCGTACTTGACTAACTTATCAAAACTTCAAGGTTTATACATTGTAAACGGAAGTATAAAAACATAGACAATATTAAATTAAACATCTTCCTTTAATATTGCGCTCTTTTTAATGTTTTGCTGTTAATACACAGTTTAAATATTAAAAGAGGAGGTTATGCCATTGAAGATGTTTAACGGAACAGCACATTCTGTTTATGATAAGTTGAACATGACACTTTTATATGTATATATAAGTATAACAAGCAAAAGCCTAGAAAAAGTATGGAAATCGGCGAATACGATAAACACTCACAATATTGCAGTCTCGGTTTGATTGAGTGATTGAGACTGTTCATGAATGGTAGTGAAAAAAAGCTTGAAACCGTTTATTCCATCTATCCCCGGGTCGAGCAAAACTAAAAAATTAAAATGTTAATATAAATAGTACGAAACTGTGAGCCATCCCGAAGAGGGTATGCATATGACGGTGAACATAGAACAGCCACAAAGCAAGTATTCCATGATTTGGCAGAATCCAGAGTAAGAAGAGAATACATAATTAAAGGCACGATATTACACTACAAAACCATTTATCAAATATCTCCCCAGGTGCAAGTTGTAAATCGTGGTAATATTATCAATACAAGTTTGGACCAACTTTTTATAACTAGGTAAGTCACTTAAATTGTATGTCAGTGACTTTGAAAGTAGATGATATGTGAAGGTAAAGCTTTAAAAAGCTTATCAATTTAAAAGTGTTCAAAGCTGAGTCCGGTTGCTATCATACTGCTTTCAAAAGGGCATCATGTCTGTTTGTATTTATAGCAGTTATGCACTGGCAATCGATAGTCAGGAATAAGCGTACCTAATAGTTGTCAGCTGTCTGTGCTGATTGCCCCCCGATTGCGTGCAATCGAATGTTATGACTACCCATAGAAGGAACGGTGCCTAGATATCGAAACAGACGAATGCATTTTGCCACATAATACGTTGTCCCGGACAGCAAATTACAAAGTTCATTTGAAACAAAGCAATAGCAACCAACGATAGAATTAACATAGTGTATGTAAAGTAAGTTATATGGATATAAAGGTAAGAATAGCCAGAATAAAGAACAACAAAAAGAATGTAAAGACAATGTATTAACCAGTTAGAGTAATAGATGAGGTGAGACATGTTTATTTGAATAAATAGACAACACCTTCATACAATCAGTGTTATACTGTCCGTGTGTTTGAAACATGTTATTTCGTTTTGGTTTATTTTGATCCCCTCTCGAATACACCGAACGTTTATAGTAACGATAATGTATTGACATGTGCGCAGTTAATATCTGTTGAGCTAAACATGTTGAGACCAACGGTATGCACTTAAATGTCTGGGTGGCTCAATAACCATATATCGGGGTTATGTACAGTTTAGCTTCATGGTATATTCGAAATTGGACTAGTAGGGTGAGCAGGTAAATTATCGGAACATTATCATCGACATGGAGTGTTTAAATATTTAAGTAACACTATTGCAATGCCAAACGCATGTACGAATAAGTGATTTAGTGGTAAGAGACTTTAGTATATGACACTGTGCACACATCTCTGTGCTGAGGTTATGGTGTCTTTGTTTTAAATAAGCAAATATTAAATAATGATGCAGGGTGTAGCGTTTGTTTTAAAGCAAACACCCTCATGACCTAGAATTTATGAACATTCTATTCAACGTACATCGTACTCTATTAATATTGAAGCTATATAGATTTACAAATAAATTCGTGAAACTTTGTACATGTCTGGTTCTAAAAACATTAAACAATGTTATGAAATAAGAACTGATACCCTAAGAATATTTCTGATACTAACGCTTCTTTTCTCGATTTACATCTCTCCACTGAAAATGGTGAAATAATTAGCAATATATATGACAATAGAGATGATTTTAACTTCGATATTGTTGATTATTCCCATTTAGATGAACAACTTCTTATGGGGTCTATGTGTCTCAACTTATTCGTTTTTCAGAGATTGTACTCGAGTTGAGGACTTATATATTCGTAATATTTGTACACATAAAAAGCTACTCCATCAGGGTTACTCTTAACATAAACTTCGTAAAATCGTTGCAGAATTGTATTATCGTAACCCTGATCTTATTTCCAAATATAAAAATAATTTAAGAACTCTTCTGCGACAAGGACTATCACAACCTGACTTATATGGTGACCTAATTTACAAACTTCGTAAGATCTTTGGTCATGATCACTTTCATACTATCTTTGTTAAACTTGTTAAAAGGTTTATCAAAAGAGGTTATGACCCTATCATTTTGCAACGCACTGCATGCTTGGTGGTGGACCCATTTACAGTTCGCCACTATGCTTTTCTCTTTAATTGTGCGATGACCGGACAGGCTGTGGACCCTATGATGACGTCTACCTAAAGCCCAAAAGGACGGTGACGTTTGATGTTTGTCTGCAATCTTGTCTTGTCGTGCCCTCAATGGTTTGTTCTCTTGTTGCTCTGGCTTCTGCCAAGTCATTGAGTACCTTCTTTGTGGGTTTCTAGGCTATTTTTTTTTTGTATTTATATATACACGAGCATCTTTGTTTTTTACTTATATTGCCTTTTAATGCTGTTGATTAGAGAATTGATTGTTGATTAGAGAATGCGAATAGATCATGGCGGGGTTAGTCATAATGTCTATGACTCACCACGTTTTTCAAACAATCATACATTTCATAACATTAACATTCCTTATTCAATGTATTGTTTGGTTGAAATGGTTATAAAATGTATTGATTGTTTGAAAAATGTGATGAGTCATAGACATAAACAAATATCCTTAATATTACTAAATACGACGAGAATCACCGGCGGTACGACTTTACGTTTGATGGTAAAGAATATGTAACAAATATTCCATGGATGAAACTATTACTCGTACTTGTTAGTTGAATAAATATTTTGGTTTTTATCGCAAAGTTTTTTTTTTTTTGGAATACAAATCATATTTAAATAATTCACAGTATGCTCACATATTATATAAATATGGAATAACAAATCTTATTTTTTAGCATTCCATGGTGCGTAATACAGTAAAAATAGACGTCCTTCTCCCAATAGGGGGTACTTATAGTGATAGTATATGACCCGCGTTTGGTGACTGGCTCTATTTTATCTGTATTTCAACATAGTGGGATATGTAGGTCAATGTTTTCTTTAGTATAATACAGATAAAGCTTCTCCAAGTTTTACATATATATGCATATATATAATTAGATGATCATAACATAGTATTTGTCAAACCTTTTGAGATTGAAAAAGATTATATTAAATGTTTAAGGTAAATTAATTAGTTACTGTGCATTATGTATTATACTGGTTGTATGCACTTTATTGTAATATTAAAATAAATTGTATTTAAAAACAAGAAAAATGGCCCTATATAAATCGGTGCACCCAAACGCAATGGCACCGTAGGTCCGCACTGCACCACAAGCAAAGAGCAAATAATTAAATATGAGATGAAAAATACAATATATAACACAAACCATACTGAAAAAAAGTATGAAAGGAGAAATCTGGAAATCGCCGAACACAAAAATACAAATGATATTGCAGTCACGGTTTTATTGAGACTGTTCATGAACGGTAGAGAAAAATGCTTCTCGGGTTGAGCAGAAATCAATATTTAAAATGCTAATACATGTAGTACATCAATTTGAGCCAGCAATACCGTATTGCCGAGTATATGTCGTTATTTGAATAAAGAATAAATGCTTAGAAAGAAATTCCAGTTCTCCAGTTTTCAAATGTCATGATTTTCTTTTTCAATCTCATCCATTTGATGACAGAGTTACACGGGTCTTTTTGGGACCGTTATTTATCTATTTTATCAAGGTTACCTTTTCATCAACGCTTGAGTATGTATCATACTTTCAGTTTTATTCTATCTATTTTATTAGTCACATTAAGATAGCTATAGTGAAAACAATACGTCTGTAGGCTATATTTATTTTGATTGAATGACCTCCAAACTTTTATCACGACTTCGCTTCATTCGTGTTTCTAAAATGGTTTTCTGTATTTCGTCTTTTCACTTTAATTATTTGATTGTTATGTTTCTTTTTTGATGTAATGACTATAAAACATTGCCAATATGCACTATGCTAATAGTTATACAAATGTTTTTTGTCAAACAAATATTTTATGGAAACCCATTTGAACATTGAATTGTGACGAGTAATGTTGTGTCAAGTATTTTGAATATACAAAACAAAATGGAGCTTTAAAGAAGTAGATATTTTATACAATACAAAAGATAACTTCAAACGTTTATATTTGTTTTGAAAAATATAAATTCATGATTTGATTTCTATTTAACATTTGGTTTAATCCTAAATACATTATTATGACTCAACATGTAAAACACGATTTGTCTAAGATGTAATATTTCAAAGATGTAAATTGAACTACAAACGAATACACAAATGTCTACTGATTACACTGATATGTTTTGTAATCGTTTTGTAGTATTCAATGAAACTAAGTTTGATATTGCATCATTTGTTTTTTCATTATCTACAAACAAACAACTGGTTGCTAATACAACAGCAGGTTGAAACTTAATCACATCTCATGTGTCTATAATATACCCATGACATGTAATCAATGACAACCGCAAATGTGTCATAAGCGAGCTTTAGATTTTGTTTGTAAGTACTAAGCTATACATTGACTCTATCCGTTAATGACCACAGTACTTCGTTTACCATGTCATTACCTCGGTGTTGTATTATATAAAAAATCCGGAGATAACATTACACCAGAACAATGGTGCAAATCACTAGGCTCTATCATACAGAGCCTACTTTAATCACACTCATTTTACTATGAGGTCATGCATGCTTTAATATTTAAAATTAAAACATTTAGACACATATTACATTTTTTTGTTGATGATACTCAAAAGGAAATTAATATTTGTTAATATCTACTTTGACAGTTATTAATAGGTGGAACCTCTTTACAAATTTAATGTCAAGTGTTAATGTTTAATATCGATATTGCGTCTCTACCAAAGGCCCATTTATCGATATAGGGTGTACACTCTTGGCGCACATTTTTGTTTTTAAAACTGCTGTAGTCTAAATATATATATTCAAATATAAACATGATCAAGTTTATAATTCGTCCAATTACACTTACAGGTGCAATCAATTTTTAAATATAACCCAAGGCGCAATGAGGTGCTATACCTTACTTAATTATAATATATTAAAATAATTAAATGGGTGTACTTATGTTTACATTTGAAATGCGCAGTAACCTCGTTATAAGACACAATCTATCGAGACAGAATCAATTTTAAAGCTTTCTTATTTCTCTATGACCTTGGGCACAAGTATAATTTATTGACAGATAGTTGGTTATTTAGTCTAATGAATTTTCTTTACGGATGTTTCCTGTTCGTCTTTTGCATCTACCTTTTTGAAAGATCTACTTTGACGTATGGATATCATTTACAGTCATCAGCTCTAAAAGAAATATACGTGAACATGTATTACAGTGGGCGTCATTATGTGGATTTGGATGATTGCCTTTGTGCTTTATTTAGAAAAAGAAATCTCTGTAGCGTAGGTCATAAACAAATAAAGCAAAATCCATTTTCCCCCCAATAAAATCATAAGCTTAAGCATGTTATGTCAATATTTAAATGTTTTTATGATTCATATATAATTACATTGTAAAATATAAAACTGTCTGACTGATCGATCTTAAAATAAAAAATAATTCAAGTAAACATAATTACCTATATTTTTCACTTGAACGACTTATGTAAATGATCTATGATTACCAGTCAACCATGTTAACTTTTACAAAACATTTCTTTTATTACTAAATTACTCTCTCACTCTCTCTCTCTCTCTCTCTGTCTCTCTGTCTCTCTCTCTCTCTCTCTCTCTCTCTCTCTCAGGCAGCACACATATGGACATCTGGAAAAGAAATGTGCTGAAACCCTGAACATATCGGGAGTTTGAAATACATTCATATTTAACTATGCCGATTAAATTCAACGATAAGGCTTCGGAAAGCTGTTCAATTAAAAAAAATCACAGCTGCGCCCCGTTGCTATCATTTTACTTTCAAAGTCAAGTTATTATAAACACGCCTCAATGAAGTTGTTATGATGACATTTTTACACTGGCAATCAATCGACAATTCTACGAAAGAGAAACTAGTGAACTTTCATTTTCGTACCCATTTGCACGACTACACACGTCGACGAATGTTATGACTAACCACGAACTTTTTTTTAGCCATCTCTAGACATTTAAGACACTCTTTAGCTGTAGGAGAGGTTGTATACAGTGTTTTTAATTTCTTAATAAATATATAAGCCGTGACAGCAGAATACAACGTTGATTTTAAAAATTGAAGTCTTTCTAAAGAAAATTATTGAAATAACCATTATGATGATATAAAAAACAATGATTGCAGTAGCAAACATTAATGCAATTAAAATATGCACTGTACTTTATATGGATATAAATTAAGGATAGTAAGAATGTATAAAGGCATGCCACTCTTAAACATTTAGACACGAATCAATGCATTATAATATATTAAAGAAACGAATCAATTAGTTATAATACTTTAAGGACACGAACCACATAATTATAACAAATTAAAGGCACGAATCATTTAATTATTATACTACTTTAAGGACAGGAACCAATTAATTATAACAGATTAAAGACACGAACTTAATCATAATAGTTTAAAAACACGAATCCATTAATCATAATAGTTATGAAATTGCCCCGTGACCTCTTACATACAACCTCAGGTTTGGTGAACGACACACCGTTAAATGATGATATATATCCCCGTCAATATATAACCCATTATCTCAATTAGTTTAAACTATGTTGGTGTTTGTTTTAAAGGTCATTTCTACTGGACAAGTTTATGGATCCTAAACTGCATGAGCCATTACATGAAAAATCCATATAAGCATCCACTTCAGATACGGTACTATTGATAGTTGTACGCAGCTATGCCATATGTCAAGGATGATAAATGCAATATAGTTTTAACTCAAATCTCGCACCGCAACCGCAAATTTAGATATATATTTCATTAGCTTAAATCTTACACAGAAGGCGCAAATCTAGCACCATCTACCACCAGGTAATTGTGGTCATACTTCCTCACTTTACAAGATAAGTTCGATTTAAAATATTGTAATGCATGCATTTCATCAAACAATGTGTCTCAGTTCAACATAAACGATGAAAGTTGGCTTTAGGGAAAGAAAGGTATATTTATGTTTCCACAGCTTTTGATTTGGACGTTTCCGCTTCATCGGGAGGTTGGGGAGAACTCAGTCTGTTTTTAGATTTCACAGCAGATATTGAACATGAACATATTGTCATTATAGACAGGTAGAACTTCGATTTTTGATACATGTTTGCAAAACGAAACTATTGTGGAAACAAGACAACTCACATTGAGTTTGTAAATTTCGGGCGCTCATATAAACCCCGGAAGTTCCTCAACTTATTTTAGCATATCACCAGTCGTGTATGATTATGCGTTTACCAACCATGACTTTTAATAATGTCATTTATGGCAAATGGTCTGTTTTTATTGAGTTTGAATTTATCTATTTTATCTCAGATCCACATAAAACTTATTCGTTATTCTGAAAATAATGCCTAGGCTACTCTGAACATAGAAATAAATATTCCATATCATTACGAACTACTATTTCAGGGAAGTCATATACATTTACCTACAGAATAGCGCATACATTTCGAGGTCCCGCCTTAATTCCATTAACCGATGGGAAAGTTTATATTTGCAGGATTTTATAACGGATATTTCGACAATAAAACTGTAAAAAAACGTTTAAAAACAATGTTTACTGAAATGATGCGATAACTCGTTTAAAATTACCTATTACATGTTTAATTTTGTAATATGCAGACTTTTTAAGTCCAAATTAAGGTTTTATTTCATATGAAAGTTAATACTCGGACCACGTATTGCAGACGCATGTATTTGTAAAACGATGTGTACTTAGTAAAGCGTCAATAGCCAGAAAAAAACGTGAAGTCGATAAATTTCTCTGGGTACTAATCGATTTGTCTGAAATTACTACAAAACATATAGAAAAATCAATATATATTTAGGACACGCTTTTTTCAGCATTTTGCATCCAAATTGGAGGAAAATGAAAATTTCAAAAAACACAAATGTTCAGTGTAGTTTGTACAGCTGAACTATTGTTTTTATATATGTAAAATTTCCTTGAACTGGCAACAGAATAAATTAAATTATGCAAAATATTCGTGGGGAATGGGTGTCTTGAAAAACAGCGTCAAAAGTGACATACCATGTATTTTTCACAACATCATATCTTAAACGCCTTAATGATTATCAACAAAATAAACTGAGTTCCACATTCAGAAAAGTTGAAATCTTAATTTGGAAACATTTTATATGCACTTTCAATATTTTCCAAACGTGTGATTCCACCTTAAGCACTGAGTATAAAATCAGTCATAGTGTAACATCGATAATCTGTCACAGTGTCTCCACGATGCTATAGAGTCATATAGTCAGTTGTCATAGAGACGCGTTTTCTGTAATGACTCAGTTTATACCCAGTTTAATTGTGACTTGTTATGTGAATGTTACATTGCCTTTTTCGGCTTTGTATCTACGTAGAGAATATAACCCGGCGGGGATATCTTTAATAACACTGTCCCGTTTCAGTGGGATAACAATAGGGTAAGAGTGAGGTTTGATGCACCCTAGAACCGGGTTTTAACCCCCGGCGGCCTTTATAGCCACTGACTGTTCCAAGGTGTTAGCCCTATTATCAGCCATTTTACGTGTGTAATGTCATATCTTGCCTTTTTTTCTTCTTTGTAATTATTGTTTGTTTCTGTGCGTGTTTTTGGTTGCTTGTGGTCCTTGAATGCTACATTTCCTGTTCAGCTTTTACATTTACTGTTATATGCATTTATAATTAAAATATGACCTAATCATGCCTTCTTTAAGGCTAAATGTGACGCCCATATGCACGCGTTTGAACCTGTAAGTTGTTAATAGTTAATCGTCAATAATGATAACAAGAAGGATAAAAATATCGGACAGGGAAAGCAGCATTCAAGGACGACAGTCAACCACAAAACACAAAAACAAACACGCAAACAGACAAACGAAAAGGCAAAAGTAATAAAAAATGCAAACGACATCACAAACACAAAAGGGTTGACAATAGGGCTACCGCCTTGGAACGGTCAGTGGCAAAGTAGGCCACTGGGGGTTTAAACCGGTTCTAGGGTGCACCAAACCTCCCACTTACCCTACTATCAGCCCATTAAAACAGGACAGTGTAAATAAAGAAATCCCCGCCATGATTAAATCTCTAACCAACAAGGCAGCATCAATAGGCAATATAAGTAAAACACAAATATGCTCGTGTAAATATAATACAAAAAAACAAAAGCCTAGAAAGCCACAATGAAGGTACTCAGTGACTTGGCAGAAGCCATAGCAACAAGAGAATAAACCATTAAGGGCACGACAGGAAAGATTATAGACAAACATCAAACGCCACCGTCCCAATGGACTTTAAGTAGGGTCATCATAGGGTCCACAGCCTGTTCACAGGCTCACTATGATGTACATGTGACCATTTGTTTAAATATAGGACCCCCATTTATCAGTTATCATTGGCAGGCAACATTAGGTCTATTCGGCTGGGATTTGTGCGTGACGACGACGATAACGTTTTTGTTATTATACTTGCCATGTGGCACGAAGCCCTTTGCTGAGTTTTTTTTAAAGAAGATTAGAGTTGATAAAGTTGCTGTGAGTCCGGTAGGTCGCTGGTTATTCCGTATCGTCAAAGTTAATTACAAGAGGACAGACATCAAGTGAAAGTGAACATTTCCATTGAAGATGATTTGATTTTCAAAGTAGATTAAAGCCTCGCTTATCAGAATTTTTTTGTTTGATCAGGTCAATCCGATTGCCGGCTAATAATTGTTTCAGGCAAATTAGTAAAAAGATCGCCAAATCTGACAAGTAGATCAATACTAATGTATTGATTGTTTTGGTCGTTTTTCACGTGATGATGGCTCCTCCGTTATTCACAATGGCCATATAAATGGTTTCGCATCCACACCCGATAACACGGCCATTTCGCAGGGTTATGTTTGCGTGGAGTACATCAGTTCCGTTTATTGATTGCCTCTCTCTTTCATATCGTTCCGTCCGATTAAGGTAGACACTCGAATTGATTGTTAGTCTTAACACCTATTGTTTTCTCTTGATTTCACTGAATTTAGGACCCAGATAATTCGATATTGCTACCAACTCAGGTGGCAAATTCTTCCATCACTTTTTGTAAAGAGCAATGTCTGTATATGACATTTTTCCATGATAGCAATCTGGAACACGTAGCTTATACAGTGTTATTCGAACAATAACAGTTGTAACATTGTAGCTCTTACATCGAAAGTTGTATGTTTATTTTTAACACAATCTGTTTATTTGATAATTGTAAAGGTACTTTTTTTAATATGCAATTAGGTTTATAATTCATATTATTCTAATACAGAATAAATAAGCTTGTAACGGCAATGTATTCTGCTAAAAATCAAAATTCCAAAATTGGAAGTCAAATTACCCCACCCACTATTGACACATTGTGTATGCATTTAGTTTAATCAATATGTTTTACATTAAGTGTGAAATATTATAAAAATCAGAAATTCACAACCTTTCTACGATGATTTAAATATTATATTATGAATTGAATTAGGAATGTTTTGATAGATAAATGAAATTATGCACTATGCAACGTTCATGCCTTTGCTTGCATATATTAGTTCAGCAAGCCTAAAACGTAACAGTTAACCTTGTAAACACAGATCCAATTACATGTTTTTAATTTTTAATTTTAATGCTTTTTAATAGCAATTATATCGATATTTAACACCATTTTGAATTACCCCACTCACATATATCACAATAAAGATGTCTGATTATTAAATGTAAAACTATTCAATGCATTTGCAAGAACCATTTTTGTGTTACCCAAAGGGCAGAACCAAACTGAAATCAATGGCCACCATTTTAAAAAACCTGTAGAGTACAATAATCCTATGCTACATGCGAAGTATAAGACGTCTAGCTGTTGCAGTTGTAGGGAAAAATAGACATTTCTATATAACTCTGTGTAACACTGTGACCCCAGAGCGGGTCAAATTTGACACCAGGGTTACCATGTGAACACACTTGGTAGAGAACCATACGTTTATGCTACTTGCAACATATTAGACCTCTAGTTCTTGTAGTTTTAGAGAAGATCGTTTCTAATGATGTTTCTATATAACTCAATGTAAATCTGTGACCTCTGTTGTAGCCAACTATAGGATTATGCCATATGCAAAATATTAGAAGTTTAGCTATTACTGTTTCATAGAAAACAATTTGATTTTTAAAGAAACCTGATTTTTATTTAATAGTGGGAGATAACTCTAATAACCGGAATCAGCTACCCTGTTGGCACTGCTATCATGAATATTTGGTTTCTCCTCAATGTACTCAATAGCATGGTACCAGTAAGAATTTGCCACATGAGATGGTAGCGAAAAAATGTCTGGCTCATAGCATAACGCGTTTAAACAATCGCTGTAAATCAATTGTTTTAAGGTTTGACTTTGACTTGCTTTTGATGACCGTTCTAGCCAAAAACAAATGGCCAAACTGTTAAAGTCAAACGTTCACGTATGCAAAAATTCAATCCAATAGTCTATATTAGTTTTGAGAAGGAAACACTATAAAGCCTACACAAACAAGATTATATCGTTAACTAACGGTAACAGAGGAAAATATAATGTAAATGGTCCGTCCGTCCATGCGTCCGTCAATCTGCCTGTACGTCAAAACGTTGGTAAATTCCGTAAATTTGAAACCATTACATTTGATAAATTGATGGGTAGGCTACCAACGAAGGGAGGATGATCCCTATTAGGTCAAAGCTCAAAGCCACCATTACCCGAAAAGGGTAAACCTTAGTTTAAAAACTCTTTAGCTACGGGATTTTTGGGGAGGCGGGAGGAGGAGTCAGTAGGTCACGGCATATGTCGCCTTGTTCTGATTATAAAACAGTTGTCGGCACTATTACTCTTCAGTCTATATTGCCACGTTCATCAAGATTAGGATGAGCCCTAGATAGTTTATATTCAATACGTAAAAATCGTCAGTCACCATATTCTGTTAATAATAACCCTTAATCTCATAACTGTTCTCTGAAGTAAATATCATCAAATGTGAAAGATAGACTGGGGCTTCGAAGAGAGAATGACCACCTTTTGTGTATAGGTCAAATGTTATGATCGCCATGACCCAATTATGGAAACCATTATCCACTCAATACCTCTTCAACATCTAAAGCCTTATTCATCGAACGCAGTGGTGGTTGACGTCAACACTGACAGGAAAATGCGTATCGAAGGCCAAGGTCGCCAATATGTTAGGCATTATCTCGCGATAACTCGTCAATGTCGCCAATTATGAAAATTTGACCGATATCGTTTCATCATCAAACTTCTGTAGTATGTCTATTTCTTACACCTGTTAAACATTCTTCAAAGAGTTTGTAGTGGAGTTGAGGACTTTAACATGTCTTCTGCACCAATGACAATCACAACCTGACTTCTAGGGTAACGTGATTTATAAACTGCGTACTACTCTGCTTCATCAATACAAATTCCATAAAAAAACTCTTCATTTTTAGAACTAAACCATATGTACGCCATACAGCTTTAAATCTTCATTCGACAACCTCGTTTCATGTTCTTTCTAATAATATTACCAGGATTTTTTTAATAACGGCTCAAAAGTTTCAGTTACTCCTCTAGGATCACCTGTTTTGAGGAAACACCATTTAAATAAATACTGAAAAGTTTATCCCTTGGAAGCAACAAACACAAACAAGAGATAAAGTAGCAGACTCTGTTTTATTGAGTCTATTCATGAAAGGTAATATAAAGTGCAATACCTCTCAAGCCTCCTAGCACCGGGTTAAGCGATATTCTACTTTAAAGCCACAAAGACTGGGCTTGGTGATCCCTCAGTCTCCTTTCAGAAATCGTTTAGTTCATTCAAGACACAGGGTGTCTCTCTATTAATAAGTACAATGCCAAGAGATGCAATTGATGCAGTTATTTATGTTGAAGTCCACCGTTAAATCAGCTGTTAATGGTAGAATGTTTAATGTATGTCTAGCTTCAAATGTTGATTGACGTACATCTCGCGTCAAGTATGTTTTGACTTGAAATGCACCACGTTGGTGTATACAATATAATTTTATTATGTTGGACAAACAGGTCGACCTTTAAAAGATTTCGTGAACATAAATATAATGCTGGTAATCCTAAAAAGTAAAAAAACTACTTGTACCAACACTTTCGTCAGTCAGGTCATACCTTTAGTAACGTTACTGGTCAACCGGTTGAATATATAATTTATGATAATGATGCTACTAAAAGCTTTAAAATGAAAGCTAGACATATTGCAGAACTTAAGTGGATGAAAGACTTGCAGCCACCATATCCACTCGGCCTTAATGACAATATTTATCAACAAGGAAATATTTCAAAAGATCCTAATATTTACATTTTTTCTATATTTTCTATTCGAAAACGTAACTCTAGGTCTCATGATTAAAGGTGTAATGGTAACATCAAACGAAAATCGCGTGTAATTATTTCGGTCACTGATTTACATACTATTTTAAACAGTCCGGAATGCACTCTATGCTTTCACGACTTATCTCTTTGTCCTTTTCTTTACTTAAGTTGATCGATGAGGTAACAGAATTTTTTTCATTCTTACAGATCCGTTGTATAACACTGCTTCCATAATTCAAAGCTACACACAACATGTTCTCCGACCCCATATTGACAAGGAGTCTGATCACGTCAGGCATTTTCTAAACATTCTATATCTTAATAAGGGTTACTGATTTCATTGGCATGCCTAGTATTTTTCGAGATAATCACGTAGTTGATTCTATCCCTAAATATTCAAAAATTCTGAAAGTCCTGTAATTTGTTATAAGTATAGAAAACCTATTAGAAATGTTATTTCAACTACAACAAAATCGTTTCTGACCTTGATATAGTAAATAACACTTCCAAGGAATGTGAATGTAACACATCAAAAGTTTGCTATGCTCCAGCAGGTCAAGTCATTATTCGGCATCTGTTTTCGAAAGGTCCTAAGTATAGATTACCTTCAACTATTGATTTTTATGCCTGCCGTGCTCATATCGCCCACTCCATTGAGGATTTTAATATAAAATGGTGTCGTAGAGAACATGAGGACCCAAATATCTTCCTACTTGGAAAAAGGCAATTTTTAAAATTATTGATACACGTATTAACTTTTATAATGCTAACCCCTCTTTACTTCCTCCGAGACCTAGGTTTTCCTTTCACAATTTAAATCGGGAAATCAAGAATTTCATAATAATTTTGTCTTAGTTCCTGCTGGTAAAGCAGCTAATAATGTAATTATTGTTTGACGCCTACATTACGTCAATGTTTTATCTCTGGAACTCGGTAGCACGAATTCGTATACTCCAGTTCAATCCACTGAGGATGATGTTGTTTCCACACATATTACTCGATGCACTTTTTTCAAGGCTGGGGTAGACGAAAAGCAAAACAAACTGCCAACTATGTACTAAATTACATACAAATCAATATAAAGCCCGCTTTATTTCGAATTCTAGTGCCTGTACCACCACAAACATCTCCAAGCTTTTAACTTTTTGTCTTACTGTCGTTAAAAAATCCCGTTAAATACTATTATGCTGAAATGTATGAAAACTTTGGGATTCAATTATTTAGGTCTATTAAAAATTCAGGAGACATTCTTGATAACATTTGCAATAACCGTCACGTTTCATTTATAAGTACCTATGACTTCTCTATACAATATGCAACTTCACCACATCACGTTATCAAAGCTGATTGCTCTTATTCAAAAACCTTTCGCTTGAGAAAATTTACAATTTTGGCCTGTAACAATATTAAAGCGTTTTTTTACTAACGGTTGTTTAAACAATTACACTATGTGGACTTGCCAAGAAGTTTGTGAAGCACACACTTTCCTATAGGATAATACGTTATAATACATTATATGGAATTATCGTTTATAGACAAAGTGTTGGTATCCTTATGTGTACGAACTTTGCACCTCTTGTCCCAGATTTGTTCTTGTATTGCTACATGTATGAAAGAGATTTCATGTTGAGTCTTTCATCCGGTATTCAGGCAGATGTAATTGAAACCTTTAATGACACCATCTACTTCTTATGGGGCCTATGCTTTTCAACTTATTCGTTTTTCTAGAGCTTGAAGTCGTGTTGAGGAGGATGTTAATATTTGTAATATGTATACAATTGAAAAGCTACTCCAGCAGGGCTACCGTTACAATAAACATCGAAAAACCTGTAAAAGAGCTGTATTAACGTAAAAAGTATGAAATGAGAAATCTGGAAATCGTCGAACACGATAAATACAAAAGATATTGCAGTCTGGGTTTTATTGAGACTGTTCATGCACGGTAGTGAAAACTGCTTGCTGCCGTTCACGCCGTCTAGCCCCGCGTTTGAGCATAACTCAGTATGTAAAATGCCAATAGTACAGAAATTTGAGCCATCCCGAAGAGGTGTTTTCACACCATTTGATGGACAGCGGCGTACGGTCCAAGTTTCTAAAAAACCGCTTTGTCCTAAACGAGAAAACAATGGGCGAAATAAACATAATGGAATTTATCTGAGAGCAGAGGTTATAAATCCTGCGTATCATAGGTAACAGTCAAACTATTCAATAAAAAGTAGGCAAGATATCCTGATAGTGATTCAACAATACTCAGAACCTATAAAAGCTGTAGTAGTGGAACCATCTATTCGAATTTCAAGTAAGAAACCAAACATATTTGAGAATGTACCAACGATATCTGTAAATATCGTGCTCAGCGACACCGCCACACTGCACAGGCAATGCTACTGTGATATACAAAAGTATGAAAGGATAAATTTGGAAATCGTGTAACAGGATAAATACAAAACATATTGCAGTCTCGGTTTTATTGAGACTGTTCATGAACGGTAGTGAAAAGTACTTGCTACCGTTCACGCCCTCTAGCCCCGGGTCGAGCAGAACTCAATATTTAAAATGCCAATAGTACAGAAATTTGAGCCATCCCGAAGATGGTATGCATATGTCGGTATACATGGAACCTTCAATGAGGTGTTTTCACACGATTCAATGGCCAGCGTCGTAACCTTGATCTACTTTTAAATATAAATGTAATTTAGGAACTCTTCTGCGACAAGGACTATCACAACCAGACTTCTATGGGGATGTGATTTACAAACTTCGTAAGCTCCGTGGTCATAATCCCTTCATACAATATTTTTTAAACTCGTTAAAGTGTATCACAAGAGGCTATGACCCGATAATTGTGCAACTCTCTGCATGTTTAGTGGTTGACCCACTTACAGTTCGCCACTATGCTTTCATTTTTGATTGTTCGATAGTTGGACAGATTGTGGACCCTATGATGACGTCTACCTAAATCCTCATAGGTCGGTAGCGTTTGATGTTTGTCTTTAATCTTGTCTTGTCGTACCCACAAACGGTGTGTTCTCTTGTTGCTCTGGCTTCTGCGACAATAGGGTAAGAGTGAGGTTTGGTACACCCTAGAACCTTGTTTAACCCCCCAGCGGACGTTTTTGCCACTGACCGTTCCAAGGCGGTAGCTCGTTTTCAACCCTGTTTTGTATTTTTGATGTCCTGTCTTGCCTTTTATTCATCTTTATAATTGATCTTTGTTTCTCTGTGTGTTTGTGGTTGACTGTCGTCCTTGAATTCTACATTTCCTTTTCGATTTAATTCCAAATTTGAAAACGATACATTCAAAACTGTTGTCACAATGCTTTAAACACATTTCAAATGGCGGCCATCTTGCATTTTGACTCATGTATCTGAAAATTGACGTTAGGCAAGGTTATGCCTGTCTGATGTCTCAGGATGCATAAAGGGTTTAAAAACAATACGTTAAACAAAATGTGACCACAACTGTCCGGATGATTAGTTTAATATTGTGGCCAGAAAGATCTTGAAACCTTTAAAGACAAGACATTTTTCGACAAGCATGGATTTCAAAATCGAACTTAAAAGAGGTTTTGAATGTCGTATAATGCTCAACAACTGTCCGGAAACCATTAAAACGCATTTCGCATGGCGGCCATTTTGAATTTTAACAAGTTGATCACAGAATCGAACTTGAGCGAGGTTTTTCATTCATAAAGTTGGATATATAATTTGAAAATGATTCGTTAAAAACTGTGGCCACATATGTCTAGAAAATGTCCGGACGGAGCCCATCTCTATAACCCCCTTCTGTCCTTCGACAGGCGGGGTGGGGTGGGGGTGGATTTTGGGAGTGGTGGAGCGAAATATAATTACGTCAGTCTACATTGCTACACGGAAACATTAAGGCCAATTTTAGAATAACCGGAAGCTTCTTTTTTAGTAAGATAATGTGATGAAACAATGACAACAATAATAAAACCAAACTTTATGATATAATTTATAGTTTAATTGTTTGTGCCGTATAATCTCGGCGAGAGTCACGTCACTATACAAAGTATACGTATATACCTGAATATTAATAACAAGAGGCCCAAGAGGGCCTGTGGACGCTCTACTGGCTCAAGATAAATTTTATGTATAAGGGGCCATACGTCTTTCATAAATCATTCAACCGGAACACCGTAATGATATACCCAACTAGGCTTGGTACTGATCATCCCTGCAAAGTTTCCTTGAAATCCAGCCAGAGATTCAGGATTACTAGTTTAGACAAAGTTAGTGTATGAAAACCTTTACTACGCCTTGCACAACAGGTTAGAGTTTCCCCATTTCGCGGTGAATCAAACGTTTGTCTGTGTTGTGTCTGTGTTGTACCGTCTTGACCTTTCTCGCCCGGTTGAAAATGACAAGCGTTTACCTGGACCTGATCAGTTTAAAGCACATCTAGACCCTGATCAAACGTAGTCTTTTGAGAGCCTACTTGATCAGTTCCGATTGGCCCGAGATTTCCAAGCGTGTAACTGTTGGCCAGTGAAAACTGAACGCCACCAGATTGATCTGTCAAAATGAATGTCCAACATTTGTTCTGCCCTCATTGTTTCTGCTCGGCGCCGTGTTATTGATTTAGATTTATATAACTTCATTTCGTGTTGCGTAGTGAAATGAAACATGACTTTTTCGAAAGAATTGGGCAGCAAGGAAAACATTGACATTAAGGTGGGTTGGAGCGATGTGCCGTGATAGATATGGGGATATGACTTTTTCTCAGTGAAAAATACCGCAACTGTCACGATTTTCTGTAATAAGCTTTCTGGATGATGAAAATACACATATTTAGATCTTATGAACTATGAGCTTTTGCAACATTAATGTAGGCAGGCACTGTAGGTAGATATGTAATATAAACGGGTCCTGGTTAAAGTACCCCGGGGAAATGTACCACCGCTTTCGTGTTTTATTAATCCGAGCCTTCTCTGACCTTACCAGACCTTTTTACGATTTTGACATTTCATCTGGCTGTTTACATAAAAAGCCACAAAAGCCACACAAAAAATGGCGAGGTCATGCATGATGTACACAAACAGTACTAGTAAGTCGAGTCTTATGTACATTTTATAAACAGCGTGCAGGTAGTTAATACACGCATTATTCCCCAGCCATGTCAAAATTGACTGACAGCAGCGTCTCACGAGGTGAGCCGTCGATCGAGGTCAGTGGGTGCCGAAATGTCTTTGATGTCGCTACCGACTTCGCTTGTCACAAAATGGGGAAACTCTAACCTGTTGTGCAAGGCGTAGTAAGGGCTCATAACTCTGCCAAAATGCATTCAGCCAGAACATGGCACTGACAGGTGCAACTAGGCGTAGTACTGATCATCCCCGCCAAGATTCGCTGAAATCTGGCAAAGAGTTCAGAAGAGACTAGTATTAAAACATTTAAAGGGCCATAACTCTGCCAAATATCATTCAACCGAAATATGGCGATGATATGCACAACTAGGCTTGATACTGATCATCCTTGTCAAGTTTCGTCTATATCCAGCCAGGGGTTCAGGAGAACTAGCCTGAAAAGGAATTGTGGTATCAAAATCATTTAAAGGGGCATAACTCTGCCAAATATCTGTAAACTGGAACGCGACGATGACATGCACAACTAGGCTTGGTGCTGACTATCCCTGCAAAGTTTCATTGAAATCTGGCAAGGGGTTCAGGAGAAGTAGATCAGACAAATTGTGTGGATTAAAACCTTTAAAGGGCCATAATTCTGCCAAAAATCATTCAATCGGAACACGGCAACGATTTGCACTACTAGACATGGAATTGATCATCCCTAAATCTTTTTGTTTAAATCCGGCCAGGGGTTCAGGAGAACTAGTCAGAACAATGTTTGTGTATAAAAACCTTTAAAGGGCCATAACTCCGCCAAACATCTTTCAACCGGAACACGGCGATGTTTGCACAACTAGACATGGAATTGATCATCCCTAAAAAGTTTCGTTCAGGAGAATTAGTCATAACAAAGTTTGTGTATTAAAACCTTTAAAGGGCTATAACTCCGCCAAAATCATTCATCTGGAACACGGTGACTATGTACAACTAGGCTTGGTACTGATCATCCCTGCAAAGTTTCAATGAAATCTGGCCAAATGAAGGCCCTTTCGTCTTAATAAGGCCAAGATATAGCATATTACGGAAAATCAAAGGCCATGACTCCAATGTAAATGGTCAAATCTGGATGGTTTTCGAACTTGTCCGAGATGTCATTGATATTAACAATCTGGTAAAGTTTCGTAAAGATCGCGTGCAACATGAAGGCCCTATCATGTTAACGAGGCAAAATATAGCATTTTTAACTAAATCAAGGGCCATAACTCCGCTGTTACTGGTCCGATCTGGCTGATTTTTGAACATGTTTGAGCCGTTATTAATATAAACAATCTTATAAAGTTTCGTAAAGATCAGATGAAAGATGAAGGCCCTATCGTCTTAACGAAGCAAATATAGCAGTTTTAACGAAATCAAGGGCCATAACTCCGCTGTTAAATGTTTGATCTGGCTTGTTTTTGAACTGTTCCGAGCTTCCATTGATATTAACAATCTGTTAAAGTTTGGTAAAGATCAAATAATAAATGAAGGCCCTATCGTCTTAACGAGGCAAAATATAGCATTTTTAACTAATTCAAGGGTCATAACTCCGCTGTTATCTTACGCATCTGGCTGATTTTCAAACACTTTCAAGCTTGCAATAATATTAACAGTCTGCTAACGTTTGGTAAAGATCAAATAATAAATGAAGGCCCTATCGTCTTAACGAGGCAAAATATAGCATTTTTAACTAAATCAAGGGCCATAACTCCGTTTTCACTGGTGCGGTCTGGCTGGTTTTCAAACTTCTCCGAGCTTTTATTGATATTAACAATCTGTTAAAGTATCGTAAAGATCAAATAATAAATGAAGGCCCTATCGTCTTAACGAGGCAAAATATAACATTTTTAACTAATTCAAGGGCCATAACTCCGCTGTTACTGTACCAAACTGGCTGGTTTTCAAACTTGTTTAAGCTTTTATTGATATTAACAGTCTGCTAAAGTTTGGTAAAGATCAAATAATAAATGAAGGCCCTATCGTCTTAACGATGTAAAATTTAACAGACGACAGGCGACATACGACGGACGACAGACGACAGACGAAATATTTTATTTCTAAAAACCTGCTGTAGTTGATGTCAAATTAGTTCATTTTTTTCTGTTGTTTTTATCAAAGCAAAAAGTAGAACGTAACTATATTGTAGTGTAGTGTTTTATTGAATATATTTATTTTATACAAGACCAATTTATTTGTAAAACAAAGCCGCAAACGCCGTGTAAATGACATCTATGAAATGTCAAATAGCATTTACGCCATGTATAATTTTAAAACATATCGTGCTTTCATTGACTTGAAAGATTGCAAACACTTCCTTTCTGCTTACCTTCGAAATGTTAGTTCGTTAAACATTATTGTTTCTTATGAGTTTGGTTCTCGAACATATATAGCGCATTCATTATATTCGTACTTTGGATACAAAGTGATTCTGGTTAGCCAACTCCTACACGATCAAAAAGTTTTGTTGTTGATAATTTGAAGGGGATCTGTAAGAGCAGCCACACCACGTGCAGGTCCCTTCTCCATGGCCATAGTCATAATAACTGAACTCCGAAGTAATTAACCTCCGGATACTTCAGATACGTGATGTTGCTGACTTTAACAACGAGCTCATCCCCTGCTTTTAACTCGATGATTGAGGAAATGAAACTACTGTATATATTAAAGTACAAATTTGCTGAGTTAAGATGAGGTTGGACGCCTGATATCAGCTCTGTTTCGTATTCATCTAGAATGTTGAATTTAAAAATTGAGTGCTTAATAGACTGGCTGTTGTTTTCGACATCTGGTATACCGGTCCCCTCAATACAAGGCTCGTACATATCTAGAAATGAGTATACTTTGTATGTGCCTGCCACAGGGACCACGATCCGCCCGTTGACGTACTTAATACCGTATCTGCTGAACCCACCATTATCCCATAGACGACTGCCATGGCGCCATTCGCGAACGGGAACAAGGTCTGATTCCAGATCACCTGAGAAAGATCATAAGAAACAATTTAAATACTTATTATCAGTAAAAAAAGTCTGATTACAGGTTACCTGATACGGATCATAAAACAATTTAAATACTTATTATCAGTAAAAAAAGTCTGATTACAGGTCACCTGATACAGATCATAAAACAATTTAAATACTTATTATCAGTAAAAAAAGTCTGATTACAGGTCACCTGATACAGATCATAAAACAATTTAAATACTTATTATCAGTAAAAAAAAGTCTGATTACAGGTCACCTGATACAGATCATAAAACAATTTAAATACTTATTATCAGTAAAAAAAGTCTGATTACAGGTCACCTGATACAGATCATAAAACAATTTAAACCAATTATTACCAGTCGTTTTCAGTATCGTTATTTACGCAATAATTAAACAAATATGATCATATTTGATTTTTTACGAACTATTTGTTGAAGGTTTGAGTTAAGACATGTAAGATTTTTAATAGTTTGACAATGTTGACAAAGACAAATCTGATATCAGACTTATTTTAATTTGTTTAAATCAATAATTATTTTTAGAATATGTAATCAAACATGACGATATATTATGCGATAGGTGTCAGAAGTTCAAATATCCTAAACATTTATTATTTATTCATTTACAGTGTCTTACATGTATACAGAAAAGCATAAATAGTACTATTTCTGATTTGAGTATCAAAGAACAATCAAAACAATTACATGTAAAATGGATACAGGGTTAAAGGGAATTGACCTGTGTGAAGAAAATGTGGGTATTTGCGATGGCGCGCCGTCGAATTCGTTCTAGGTTTACATTAAATCATTGAATCATTAAAATGAAAACATAGATTTTAAAATGTTATTTTCATCCGAAACATTTAATTGAAACAAATATATGTTAATAACATCTTGGGCATTTTCTGCAATGAATTTATCACGTTACATACTTCATGTGTCGTGTTACATGATACTGCATTGCACCAATTCGGAACGAGTACGAGTATTCAAACGATTAATTCCAAGTAAACTGCATACCCAATATGAATTTACAACACGTTGGATATGAGCGAATATTTAAGTGTCCAGTTACATTAAAAGTAAATGCGTATGAAGTACATGTAGTAGGTTATGTTGGAACTGCTACCTAAGAGGGAGATGAGATAAAATATAACGTTTCCATTATATATGCCAGGGAGAAAATTACCGGTAGAGGTATGTTGTTCTAAAGCCAACGGGCTTGCTAGACTGCTTAAGCAAAATGCCGGTGATAAAAACTTCTGGTCAGCGATCACAATCTCCATCATTAAGTTTAAACTGTGTGACTATTTTCAGGCTAATTATAATAATTACATAGTCATAATAATTACAGTTATGCATCATTTACGTGAGTGTGTATAACCATTTATTTATCGTTGCTCATTTTGCATTAGGCTTATTGAGTCTCATTTGAAAGACTGGTCAGGTTTGATCTTCTATTTAGTTATTTCGAGAAACAGACCAAATTCTGTCCTGACTTGGATAGATCGAACACTTCCTGGATAAGTAAACGGAACTGTTAACCATAACACTATGGGTCCACCACCAATTACATTAATTTCAAGATAACATCAAATATTGACTGGGTATTTAAGAGGAACAATTCGACAGGTGTATAGTTACCTGGTGTGCCCGAGTAAGATTACGGAACATACTGTAATACATCAGTCTTTTTTTTAGTGATATCTGATATCTGTATATTTGTTTTATCTTCAAAACCAACTATTGGTACCGCTTCCGGGACATGTGGGGAAAGAAAGGTAACCTTTATCCTGTACACGACACTCCGAAAGATTGGTACTAAAATGGCATACTTGGCTTTGGATCCGAATGCATCATTCCAGTGAATCTAGCAGCTGGTTTCATCTCCCAATAATTATTTTCAAAGAAATGCTTTAGACCGATCGGTCGTTCTGCTGTTAAAGAAAGAACATATGATATAAGTAGATATATATTAACTCTTCACATGCAAATACATATATAAATTTGGGGATATATATATATATATATATATATATATATATATATATATATATTTGGCATTAAACACGAACAGTTTCTTTTATAGATGTTTTAGCATAAACAATAAAATAACAGTGTATAACTACAGCTACTTCTAGGCACGATTTGTGTGATAGAGAGATGATAATTTCATAATTTGCATTGCTTTTAAGCATAGTTTACCTTGTGATTTGCTATTCTCCTTTTTGTCCTGCTTTTGAAGTTCTGCATTCTCGTTTGCGATACCCTGAAACACATGTGTATGTGTAAAGGTGTACCAATAGTCACTTAGTGCTGTATCTTACATGCTATGTTGTCTCATATTTTATATAACTAACCTTTGTCACCAAAAATATAATAAACCCTCTTCCGTGTATAATCAACAATCTTGTAACTCGATCGTCGTTTATTTATTAACGCATGACATACATGTATACAAGCGTTATCGATATAGCCTGTTATTGTGTTGATTTCAAACAATAGCTTTATGACCAATCAATATAACACTTTGAACTGTTGTTTAACAATGAACAAGTCATTGTTTAGATTATTTTAGCCGCCCCAGAAGGGTATAGGGGAATAATACATAGGAATTTGGAAACTTCGCACCTCTCTTGCTATCGAATATATTCATATGCTTGTTTAACGTGCTCAGAGGATAGGACTACCCGTTTTATATCAACATCCGAGGGACTAATGGCTAAGAGACGTGACTTGCTTCAAGACGCATCGACGTAGCATAGTGATGCCACTATGGCTCGAACCCTTAATCTCTTGATTCTGTATCGAACATTATATCCACTGGGCCACCGTATCCTCTTTAAAATAATAAATAAGAGCAGAAGTATCTGTGAACGGGGTTTGTAATGGTACACACCATTTGTTGACCTTCACGACTGATAAAGCAAGCTAAATAAAGTCACTATCAACTGATAAAGTTAATATAACCACTTTTATAACAACTTTACTACCGACTACGCTGTTAAATCTTATCAAAAGTTAACTAACCTGCTGAATATATAAGTGCAGATTGTCTGTCATATGTCCGCACTTAAGATCAGATGTTACACCGAACGGTAGACAAATTCTATCATGCGACATTGTTTCAGGTAGGTCGGGCATAGACCAAAGAAGTCCCAAAACTGCACTCAAAACGCCCACGGTCATTAATAATGCAATAAAGAGTACTAATTTTACCTGGATATCCATATTTGCTTTATATTTGAGTTCACACTATTTTGACCTATTTTTGATTCACTATAAATGTCGAAAACAGAAATCAGTCTATATAAACTCAAAAAAGGATATCCGGATAATAATCAATAATCACGGATCCATGGGCATAACTACCGCCACAACGACATTAAACCGTGTGTGTGTGTGTGTCGTTATGAACCGCGCTCTACGCTTCATTTTATATCACACAAATTATCTTAGGCACATGACAACCAATCGTCGTCTGTGTTCATGTGTAAACAGACCTTGTCACGTTACATTCATTTCATAGAAAAGAGGTCACGAGCTGTTTTCAGAAAACGAAGTAGCCTGGTTCCCAGGCCTCCCACAATGCTCTGCACAAGAGAATATATATATATATATGTAATATGAATATTGTGGTAATTTATGCCTATATAAATAATACAATGTTTTTTGAGTGTAGGTTACTGCAAAGGACGCGCTTGAACCGTATATTAATAGTAGGGCAATGCACAGACACTGTTTTGTAAACTGTAAATGTTTGTATAAATGTGTGTACCAATACACGTGTATGTGCGTGCGGATGTATTTGCATGCCTGAGCGCGTGTATGTGCTTTTGTCTGTATGCCTGTCTGTCTGTCTGTCTGATGGATGGTATGTAGGGTGGATGGATGGATCTTTCGGGGTTTAGGGGTCTTCAGACAGAGACAGACAGACAGACTTATGATGAGGTAATTAAAAAAGATAAGTAACCAATACATTTATAAAATGCCCAAAATTATGTCTGCACAGGTTATCGACCATGGTGACTTGCGAGGTAATTTTACCAAGGTGGTACTTATGTTATTATTGTAAATAAGGGTGTGCAACACATATGTTAATTTGACTTTACACGTATGGGACGTAAATCCCAAAACTGCATATAAGTGAGATCGTTAATAGTTCGCCCATCCATCGATCCATCATCCATCCTCCCGCAAGCCCGCCCGTCAACCCACCCGCCCGCCCAAGCGTAGTGACTGATTGTAGATTAGTCAGGGGTCAATCACCAAGCATGAAGTGCGTTGTAATTTTCCTGATTAATTTTGTAAAGTTTTCGGGAAATCTGTCAGACCCTTTTAATTTCCGAAGTCTATAGATCACATCTTCATAGAATGATATTTCTAGTCGCAGAATTATTTTACGTTGGTGTGGGGGGGGGGGGGGGGGGGGGGGGCGGGCAACATATATGTGTAAGAAGCTATGTGTAAGAAATTACCAAAACAACACAGAAATATGTAAAAAAAATCAAAAAAAATCGAGTATGTGTGGGGGTGGGGTGGCGGGGAGAGAAGCAGGGGGTCGGGGAAGGAGCAACATATGTGTAAGAAGCTATGTGTAAGTATTGACCAAAAAACACAGAAATATGTAAAAAAAAAAAAAAAATCTACTTTCGAGTGTGTGTGTGGGGTTGGGAGTGGCGGGGAAGGGGAGGCGGGGTGGGGAAGGGGGCAACATGTTTAAGCAAGTGTTCATTGCGGCGATAGAACTTTGAGAAAGATC
The DNA here is from genome assembly GCA_037043455.1 of Cyrtodaria siliqua. Taxonomy (NCBI): domain Eukaryota; kingdom Metazoa; phylum Mollusca; class Bivalvia; order Adapedonta; family Hiatellidae; genus Cyrtodaria; species Cyrtodaria siliqua. The sequence continues at coordinate 71,181 of JAWPHD010008440.1, forward strand.
TACGTATTTTATGATAAAGAAAACCCTGCTGAAGAAGTTTCCTGGTAATAGCTTGATTTCGACATTTTAAATCCTTAACATCGTTACATGCCATATGATCGAAACGAATTAGCTGGGAGATATAAACCCCGTATAATGTAGCATGAGGTACGTCCCCATCTAAAAATAAGCATAAAGTCGAACAGGAAATGCAGCTTTCACAGAACACAGTAAACCCAAAAACACGCAAAACGACAAACATGAATGGCAATGTTAATAAGGAATAAAGGCATATGACGTCACAAACACAAACACAAATAGGGTTGACAACATTTTGCTACCGCCTTGGAACGGTCAGTTGAAAAAAAGGCCGCCTGGGGTTTAAACCAGGTTCTAGGGTGCACCAAACCTCACAATAACCCTACTGACATCCCAATAAAACGGGACAGTGTAAATTTAAGAAATCCCCGCCATGAACTATTCTCTAACCAACGAGGCAGCATTATAGGCAATATAAGTCAAATACAAAGATGCTCGTGTATATATAAATACAAAATACAACAGCCACAAATACAAAATACAACAGCCACCGTCCTTTTGGGCTTTAGGTAGACTTCATCATAGGGTTCACAGCCTGTTCGGTCATCGCACAATTAAAGAGGAAAGCATAATGGCGAACTGTAAATGGGTCCACCACCAAGCATGCAGTGCGTTGCAAAATGATAGGGTCATAACCGCTTTTGATAAACCTTTAAGGTTAACAAGTTTAACAAAGTTAGTATGAAAGTGATCATGACCAAGGATCTTACGATGTTTGTACATCACGTCACCATAGAAGTCATGTTGCGATAGTCCTTGTTGCAGAAGAGTTCTTAAATTACTTTTATATCTGGAAAGAAGATCAGGGTTAGAATAATACCATTTGGCAAAGGTTTTACGACCTTTCTGGTAACGGTAGCCCTGATGGGGGTACCGTTTTAGTTATACAAAGATTGCGAATATTAAAGTCCTCAACTCTAGTACAAGCTCTAGAACAACGAATAAGTTGAGACACATAGACCCCATAAGAAGTTGCTGGGGGAACATCCCCATCTAAAAGGGGATAATTAACCAAATATAAAAATTAAAAACATCTATCTTGTCTTGTCATATATTTTGCTAATTATTTTATCATTTTCTATAGAGAAAGGAAATCAAGAAAAGAAGCCTTAGTACCAGAAATATTATCTTTGTTAAGTTGAAATTCTTTAGGATATATATTATTAACCATAGTAGAAAAGAAAGGGTTGTCAATGTTCAATATGTCATCCAGATACCGTCATTAAAGGCTTCAATAACATCTGCCTGGGTATCTAGCGAAAGACTCAACATGAAATATTTTTAATAGCAATATAAAAGCAAATCTGCGACAATAGATGCACAGTTCGTATCCATACGGATACCAACAATTTGTCTATAAACGGTAGTTCCATACCTGACGAAAATATTATCTAATAGAAAAGTAAGTGATTCACAAAATTTATGGCAAGTCCACATAGTGTAATTGTCCTAACTGCTGTTAGTACAAAACGCTTTAATACTGTTACAGGCCAACAATGTAGTATTTTCCCTAGCAAAAGTGTTTTGAATGAGAGCAATAAGCTTGTCTTTAATAAGATGGTGTAGTAAAATTGTATATAATGTAGAAAGGTCATACGTACTTATAGATGAAGCTTGACGTTTATTGCAAATGTTATCAAGAACGTCGCCTGAATTTTTAATAGACCAAAATAAATTAATCCCAGAGTTTACATAAGCCTTAGCACAATATTGTTTAACATGATCTATTACGGCAGTAAGACAAGATGTTAAAAGTTTTGATATATTTGTAGTGGTGCAAGAACTAGAATTTGAAATAAAACGGGATTTATATGTTTGTTTGTGTAATTTGGAAATCCAGTACATCGTTGGAAGTTCGTCTATTCCAGCCTTGAGAATCTTGCACTGAGTGATATGCGTCGAAACAACGTTATATTCAGTAGATTGCACTGAAGTATAAGAATTAGTACTACCGTTTTCCTTAGATAAAGCATTGACGTAATGGAGGCGTCAGACAATAATTATATCATTAGCTGCGTTATCAGCATGAACTAAAACTGATTATGAAATTCCTGGATTCCCGATTTTACATTACGAAACGAAAACCTAGGTTTAGTGGGAAATAGGAAGCTGTTAGCAGTATAGATGTTAATACGAGTATCTATGATGGGAAAAATAGTATATTTCAAAGTAGAAACGGAATTAGGGTCAGCATGATCTCTACGACACCATTTAATACTAAAATTCTCAATGGATTGGACGATCTGACCACGACAAGCATTCAAATCAATCACAGAAAGCACTCTATACTTCGGACCTTTAGAAAACAAATGTCGTAAATCTGGATAGTTAACGATGTCAAACATAAAGTCATTTGTCTTATCATAGAATTTAGTATGTATGTAATCAATGGAATTAGTTTTGCCCTTTAAATTTATACAACTGTTACCCCCGTATGGACATAATCTGAAATTGGTTATATAAAACTACAATTATTCGCACATTTATGCAGATTGTCTTGTAAGTATATGGCGAAACACATATTTATAAACCGATTTTCGAGATATTTGAATGATGACAGGCAAACGCATGGTTTTATTCCTGATATACATGTATGCAGGTTACAAGACAGATATGATATATCTACTTACTTGCATATATTTATTAGCAGCTCAAGCTTTCCATCTAAGTTCGTGTAGAAAACCGTTTTAAAAATTAAAATATATGAATACCAGACAATGCAAATGTTTGCAAGACTTGCTTATGAAAGAAGAACACGTTTATCTTTAATAAAAATGAGCCTTGTCGCGAATGGATGTTGTGTAGAAAAAAGCCTGAAACAGTGTCAAACAGTGATATCTATATTGTGTTTTCTTTCAGTCGACCTGAACAATGTCCCAAATGCAACTGTGTGGTAGATAGACACATTATATATTTCTGTCCTAAAATAGCGATTACTGAAACAGATTATGATATATTTATATGAACTTTTGTTTACGTTAAATTTTAAAATTGTATTATATACTACAATTGAACATATATATATGCTCTCCTGTACCTTGGAGGAAATGAAGAATCTATCTATAAACAAATGTCAGACATATGCAATCTCTATGTATTAACGTTGGGTGCCCGACAATTTATAGTTACGTCGGCTAACAATTCATTTACCCATTGATCGCCCATGTGAACTTTGATTAGAATTGAGAATAGGTAAGGTTAACGAAGGACGAACGGACAACGGAATGCAGTTAACCATATAGATCACGTTGGAGGCTTCAGCTATGGTGAGCTACATGCAACAATACAAATCCAATGTGACACTATTAGAGTAAAGGTACACACCTGTTGATAATACCAGGCAAAACAATCGTCATTGGTATGTCTATAGTTTTCAGGGTTGTTTTTAAATATCTCAGTATCCAATTAAATTGAGTTTATTTGATACCTGTAAAAACTAGTCATTTTATAGTCGGTCTTTGTTATTTACCCCAATTAACATAGTTTTATTGTTTATTGTTATAAGCCTTAGTTCCAGAACATTTATACAAATAAATGTTGTTAGATGGCATTTTGTTAGTACATGTACTTAGAATAACAAAACATTGCAATACCATAGAAAACATTCAGTACTATAACGAGAATAATAAATCAAAAGATAAACGTATGTGTTAGCAAGTTTGCGATATGTTTAAATTAATTTGAACCGTAACACGTAACCGAATTGTAATGGTTATCCATTTGGATATATTATTTTGTATTTGTTATATTTTCAATTGGAAATATAAATCATTATCTTATAGTGTTAACAACAATATAAACAAACACTACTATCTATATGTTATGAAATAAAAGCAACACAGCAACATGTTCACACGGAGAGATATACCACACATTTTAAGTGTTAAGATACAATACATATACAAACAACACAAGGACATATATAATATGTAAATATATATATATATGTCTCTGAAATCAATATATTTAGGTTGACGAGGTGGCCGAGTGGGCTAACGCGTCTGCTATTGGGAGGCGCTGTCGATGTCATGTTGGTGTCTATGGCTGAGAGTTCGAATCCGTTGGTAAGTGGTGTGTACAACATTTTCTACACAAATATATATATATTAATAAGTTTTATTATTATTTCCGTTTTGACTTTCAACTTTAAATAAATTTAAACGTGTTCAATATTTGTTCAAAATAGTTCTTATATGAAAAGCCTTATTTACATATAATCCTAATTTTAGTACTTCGATTTTGTTTTCGCTATTTAATAATTGGACGAACTTCATGTAGTTTAATACGCATGTAAGGAGTGTGTTACAACAACGATTAATTTGTATCAGACGTCTCAAGATAATTGCACATCTTTTTTATATTACAAATCTATGTAGGAAGCCCCCTTTGTGAAATAAACCGATGTCTTCTCGTATATGTTTTAATCAATGAGTATATGCACAAATAAGTATTATAAAAATGAGATACATGTTTAGGTTCCTATAGAAACCACAGCGTCCAAACGCAATGGCATCGTAGGTCCGCACTGTACTACAAACAAGATTTTTTTTAAAATTAATTATACAATGAAAAAGACAAAATACAACAGAAAGGGTGATGAAGACAGGGTTACCGATTTGGAACGTGCTTAGGTAATAAGGCCTACAGTTTGGCTTGAATCCATTTCATGTGTACACAATCCTCGCTATTATCCTGTCTTCAGCGCCAAAATAGACAAGGCAAGGTAAACACAATTTCATCCCATCAAAAGGAATTCTCTAACAATAAAGTCCACATCCAGAGAAACTAACAACAGAAACACTAAGATGTTGTTGTAAAGCTAATTGAAATACAAAATAAGAAACATTTCAGTATGTATCCAGAATTGTACTGAACAACCACAGCAGTTGCAGCCAAAGAGAAAACCAACCTAGGGTACGACCAGAAACGCGAGGGACAAAAGATCATGCACCTATTTCGTCGGGGTTTCAGTAGGTTCAATCATAGAGTCCCAAGAGGTTGTCCAGTCATCGCACAAGGGAAATGTGAAGCGTATAGACTGACTGTAGAGGAGTCAATACTAAACATGCAATGCGTTGTAATACTAAAGTGTCGTATCCTTTGCTGACGAACTTTGTGATCATTTTTGTAGAGTGGTCAGGAAACCCCTCCAGATCCCTTTAACCTTTGTATATGATAGACCACATCTCCATAAAATAAGTGTTGTGATATTCCTAGTCGCAAAAGTGTTTTAAAGTTGGTGTTGTACTTCTTCAATAAGTTTTCTTGCGGCGGTATAATTTTGAGAAAGATCTACGTAGTTTGTGATAACGAAAACCCTGCTGAATAAGTTTACTTGTATTAACTTGATTTCGATCATTGAAGTCTAAAACATCATTACAAGCTCTAGCAAAACGAATGAGCTGGGATATATAAACCCCGTATGATGTAACACAAGGTACATCCCCATTCAGGTGTGTATAGGTGGCGATGTTTAAGTTGAAGTCATCTCTCATATCACAGATTTTAGTATGTATGAAATCATTAGAAATTGAGAGATGAAGATCAAGAAATGCTGCTTCAGTATCCAAACTGTTGGCTTTATTCAACGTGAATTCTGGTGGATAAATGTTAGTAACCATATGAGCAAGAAAGGATTATCAATATTAAGTATGTCATCTAGATACCGAGATGTATTATTAAACGCATCAATAGTTTCACTTTGGCTAGCAGGTGACAAACTCAATAAAATCTCTTTCATAGCAGTGCAAAAACAAATCTGCGACAAGTGGCGCACAGTTAGTACCCATAGGAATACCAACAACCTGACGGTAAACAGTTTTACCGCATCTTATAAAGATGTTATCGAGAAGGAAGGATAACGCTCTGCAAAGATCAGCACAAGTCCACAAGTTGTCTTCGAATGAAACCATGTAAACCTTACTCTTTAATCTATATTGTTTTTCTGTTCGAGTCCCGTTATACCGTTAACTTCGTTTTCTCGCAATTTATGTCTGACTTAAAGAAGCCATTTCATTTCCTGCGCTAAAACGTTATTTCTAGCTAAAGGAAATCCTTTGAATTAGAAAACTGTAATCTCTTTAAATCATATTTAGTATTATTATATTTCATAGCGTGTTTCTTTGTTACATGCACGTCATTGTTCGTTGTCTAGCAGTACTTAAATATACGTACTTGATTATTCAAACTACATGTACTTATCATTAAATATCTGCAGTGTCGTATCACAGACCGTGTCGAAACATCTATATATTTCTATTTTATCATACAATTAACATATGTTTATATTCTATTTATTGTCCATATTTGTATATTAATTCGTAGCTAGCACTACGAAAAAAAGGATAATAATATCGGACAGGGAAAGCAGCATTCAAGGACGACAGTCAACCACAAAACACAAAAACAAACACGCAAACAGACAAACGAAAAGACCAAAGTAATAAAAAATACAAACGACATCACAAACACAAAAGGGTTGACAATAGGGCTACCGCCTTGGAACAGTCAGTGGCAAAGTAGGCCACTGGGGGTATGAACACCGTATGAATTAATATCGATGATTAAAATACAAACATCCACCGAGTCGTCGTGTTTCATGTTCATAAATAATAATGCAACCGAACTTAGTTTAAGGCTTATTTATTACATGTGCACATTATATACGAAACTGTAGCTTATAATCAGAGTTTTCTCTTGTATTTGTACATGAACCAGTTATTCGTCCAGTTCATTTAAACATATGGTACCAGTCATTCTAACATATTAAGACCTAAAACAGTATATATCTACAGTATAAACAAAGGTCATCAAAACAATGTTATGGTATTATATTATGGGTGATTTTATAATATACGATAAGAAATATGGGTGTCTAAATGTACATTAGTCCGCCATATGTTTTATAATATTCGATCAAATATATAAGTGGCGTGCCCTTCAATGTGGATGAAAGAGAACAACAATGCATGCATATGTATTACGTATTTGAAGTTCTTTTTTCGAATGATGAAAATAATAAGATGTATCGTTCCACTCTTATTGGATACTACTTACCTTTAATAGCTTGTGCATGTAGCTTGAAAGAATATATATATAATGACTATTTCCTTTTTTTTAATAAAGTAAATCTCAGTATAGCCATCGCTCTCCCCATTATTCAATTATGGAACTCAATACTAGTTAACTTGTTTATACATATACATGTATATAGCTACACAATTAAATATATTCAAGGAAAATGACAGTTAATGTACGTGCATTGACATCTTTAACAAAACACTGCATTCAATGCAAACTCGAGAAAAAAGCAATGTCTTAAACATGTTAAAGTTACTGTAGGTATAGTAAATATTCACAAAACGAAATATACCGAGTCAAAAGAGAAAGTGTGCAATCACATGTTACATAATCATTACGAATATTACATTGCTGTAAACGTTTACGCCATGCATATGTTCAAACATTCTACCGTAGTTAAAAGTTTGAAATGCATGAGCAATTCCAGAAAAACAGTAATTAATATATTGACTGTTTTCCTATTCGACTGCCATAAAAAATAGTCAACATCATGCATTTTGCAATTTTTGTTTTGCTATATTTTGACTTCTAGAAACTCAAACTCTGTCAGTGATGAAACTTTCCCTACAAAGAAAAGATAACTTTACTAAGCATATAGTTTGCCAATTTTAAACTCGTTTTACTAAATTGTTCAATAAAACTTTTTAAATTATTCCAAAATTAGATGTGTACACTTTCATTTTTGACTCTGTATATGTACTGCATACAATGTTTAATACAAAATAGATGCAATTATATGCTACTTGAGAGAAGACTGGATGTGTGTAGCCATATATATATATATATATATATATATATTAAAACATGGCATTCAACGTAGTCAAATAAATATAGAACAACACCATATATATTTTACTTTCGCTCTAATCCATTTTCTTCTGTTGTGTAAAAATATCAAATAAAATGAAAAATAAAATATGTTTAAAGTAGCTATTCCGCAAATGACAGTCACATTTTACAACATATTTACACCGTTTCTAAACCTACTGACGACCAGCTATATATATAATTTACATATTTTGAGAATCCAAACTCTGTAGATACAACGTAAACGGCTTTAGCCAGCCAGGCCAAAGCCCAAAACTGCAGAATCGAATTAAGAGTTACCAACTCATAATTCATTTGACGTATATTCAATCACGGGTATCATAAATAAGTATACTATGTTACATATGTGCATAACTTATTTGAAATCGAATAATTGAGTTCTACATGATACGCTTATATAAAGAACAAATTTAATATACGGCATAAAAGAGCTTTGTATTTATGGAATGAAGTATATCACCGAGCAAAATATACCGCGTATCGGAGTCAATCCTCCAAGCACGTTAAAGAACCATAGAAACCTTTTCGTTAATAAAAGTAGGAGAGGTTCCAGGATTCCTATGTTATCCTTTTTCCTCTCTCTGAGGCGACTGTAAATAACAGTTAATGTATTAATGAGCCGTAGGTAGAAGGTAGGTATCGAAAACATAAGTATACATATACATATATATACTTAAATATTAAAATACTGTTTTATTTTTTAATCATTCTTTATATTGTTATTATGACAATTTATAGCCGTTGATTAAGAAAAACAAATATTTGCACACTTAAGTCATTGAACATGTTATACATTAAAAAAACAAAAACACTTTACAATTATTGATATACGTCTTTTAAAACATCATATATGTGCTTCAATAAATAAACTTTGATAGCAATTTGCCTCATACAAAACCAGTTACAACGCAAATTAAAGAGTAATGGATAAATGAAATAAATACATGTTGTTGCATGTTAAATGAGTTGTAAGTCTGACATTTAACATACACCTTAAATTGTCGATACTATTCATAAACACATACAATGCTAAATCCACAAAGGCACTATATCATATGCATGCTAAAGTAATTACTATGGTCAGATGGTACCAAATGATGGGGATGGGACGTTCTCACAAACACTTTGTCATTTTCTTTCAGTTCGAACACCGCACCTATGGCACTGGTAGTTTCGCCTTGACCCGATACATCACATACATATAGAGATTTAGTGCTTTCTAGAATCTTCCTTTCATTAATATCTTCCTGATGCAGTAAGTGGACATACTGCCTGTGTATCGTGTCAGATTCGGAAACAAATTCTGAGTCAGGTAAGATCGCTGAACTGACGTATGCAGGATTTTCATCGATATTAGGACCATTTGTTTTCAGTCTTATCTGTGAGTGTATGTAGTAAAAGCCTGGTTTCGTGACGACTAGAGAGCCATTGGAGTAATGGATTTGATGGTGGAATGACCTTGCGTGTTTGTTATTCCAGTGAATCATGTTATCTGTAAATAAAACTAGACTATGAATATGTATATGTAGAGAATCACATGCAAAGCACTTTCATTTTTAAGTTACTTTCAAGCAGTAATAATACAAGCATGTCATCGATTGATCTCATCGACAGTAACCCACTAGTCATTTAGTCCAAGATAGGAGACAAACAAGAAAGTATGCACTCAAATTTACGTAATCGTCATCTTTGCTGTAAACGTTTATATGTGGCATTGGTGTAGAATACCGCATAAGCTTGTGCTAGTAGGCGTGAGAGATGTTGCTTCCTACATAACCTCTCATGAACAGGCTCAATAAAACCGAGTATGCTACTTTATTAGAAGTATCGTGGTTGTGTTAGTTGCTTACTAAGGTTCCCTCATCAGTATTTATTAAAAATCACACTATCATTCGTTTAGTACATGGTGGCAAGTTGTTTCCAAAGGTTACCCCTTATCAGTATTGTTACGTCATACATATTAAATTCCAGAAAACCGGCAATTAACAGGATGACGGTTATCTTGTGTTTTAACCATTTAACTCCATGTATTTCGCAATTTAGTTTTTGCTCTCCTTGGAATTTGAGAAACTCCAACTATGTTAGTGAAGGAGCGTTTCATACAAGGTATCGATACTTTATGATTGCATACAATTTGCACATCATAAAACTTGTTTTGCTAACTATTTCATTAGAGGAAACTATTTGGACATAGACCTTGTATGTACTTATCAAATGCTCGAAAAACTTGCTATGCTAGAATTGTATGAATAAGAACCTTTAATGATGAATTGTTTGCATATTATAAAATGTTACATACTGTAAAATATTTTATATAATAAAATTCATTATAAAAAAAACTATTTCATTAACACTTTTTGAATATTTCCACAAATAGATGTGCACAATATTTTTTTCTGACAATACATGTACAGTGCAACATATATATTGTGATTCTTAATCAACTACATTGATATGGTGAGTATGGTTTTCAAGTAATAGTAGAAGTTAATTAAATTAATTATCACCGATTAATCAATTGTTATGTCAGTTCACCCATATAGTTTCGATTTGCATATTTGACTGCAACAGTTCGAGTCAGCAGTAACACATTTGATTCTGGATGGTACTTCTTACATAAAAAGTATGATAATTACCACGCGTATTAATTATTATTTAAACACGATCTAACAATGGTATATGTTGCACTGAGCAGGCACAGTGTATTCTGTGCTAAATTTATTAACATAAATAATAAATGTATTGCATGTATACACATGTATGGAAGGTAAATACAAATAGTATTATTTTATATAAAATCAAGAGCATCAAAATGGCCATGATTCGCTCATCTGATGATCTTCGCAGAGTGAAAAAAACATGCTATTGTTTTTAGTGACAGCGACTTTAACCTTGATCCCAGTGACCTCAAATACAATTACAAGCTTCCTTTCCATATATATGAAGACATACTACCTTTGTTTGGATGCATATGCTCGGATATTCCAAAGATACTGGCAGCTGGTTTTGTCTGTGTCTTGTTTGTACATTCAGAAGGATCCACCGACAACAGCCCTATGCATATGGCACAATTTAGTATTAATATTGGTCAAATAAATATGATCAAAAACAAATAAACGTTGCACTATGAATGTTATCAGTAACATGTGGACGTACTATTCTTTAGAGAAATAGACTTTCTTTTGTTTAAATTACTTAGAGATTCTTCAGAGCATTTAAGAAATTTAACAATGAACTTAGCTGCTAAAAATACAATTAAGAATTATGTACTTACAACTTGGAGCGTCGTCTCGAAATTTGTCCTTTGCATACTGTAAACAAATTTACAAAAAGTACAATTACTATGAAAAACCGCTACAGTTACTCATTGATATAAACAATAAAGCAAACATTACTTTGGTTTAAACAGTATTTAATCTTGAAATGTGATGAAAAATGTTTCAAATAATACATGAACAGGATTTGAAAACAAGCTTTCGATGAAAACTTATGTAAATTCATCTCCTTAACATTACTGTATTACTGGAATTGGCTTAATGAGGAAAACATCTGACTAATTGTTCAGCATTTGTGACCATAACTATGACAATTGCCCCCGTGAAAATAAAATGGAAATACATATGTCTATGATCATTACATGCTCAAATACCACATTATTGATGTGTACTCAGTAGTGTTGTAGAACATACAATTTTTTTTATGGAGAAGCCAGAAATATTGCTTTAAACATTTCGCTTTAAGCATGTAAACTTCGAAAGATTTTGCATTTTATTCGTGTTAAAGTCCAACATTTCTATGTAATTATTTATATACGTTTTTCAACGAATTCAAGCTGAAACGAATTCAATATAAAGTAGAATGAATGTATTTTCCACAAAAACTTAATTTTAATTTTAATTTATAAATGTCACTGTGATGGTACTCGGCAATGTATATAATTATAGTAACACCACCGCAAAGGTATCCAAACGTGTTTTAACATGATGATGCCAGTTTGTCAGTTCGCTGTTATTAACATGGTGATACCAAAACTGTAAAAGTATTCCACAGTATTAGTAATGTGTCAATGCCATCACTGGGGAAATTTAAAGAGATTTTAACCCGGTCTTTCATCGACATAATGATGTTTTCGTAGACATTATTTCCTAATCTTGATATAAAGACGTTGTATATGCTTACTTTCTGAATTAAAACCAAAACCAAGCCAAAAAAAGAAGCTCCGATTCATTTCCTTAATCCTAGCATATGAATTTGAAGAAGTGTGAATTTTCCAGATGTGTGGTATTGTATCTATATAAAGAATTTGCCAGATGTGTGGTATTGTATCTTTATAACGAATTTTCCAGATCTGTGGTATTGTATCTATATATCGAATATTCCAGATCTGTGGAATTGTCTTCATATAACGAATTTTCCAGATGTGTGGTATTGTTTCTAGATAACGAATTTTACAGAATTGTGATATTGTATCTATATCGTAAAAAGGCAGAACATCCAGATAAAACAGTCTTGGTTTAAAAAAGCTCGCCCAGATTCTTATCTCGCGTCATGTAAAAATATGCATATTCTAACCTTTTCTGATAAGAATGTCGGGGTTTATTGGTGTAAATCTGAGAAAAGTCGTTAAAGAAGCTTTTACGTTGTTTTATGTCTTAATATTTAGACTAAATATGCAAACTACATACTTACAAATGGGAAATGTAAACTAGCTGTTATAATGCTTACCTTCTTCACTAGTAGATCTATTACACGACTGGCGTCTCCACAGCAATTGGTCACATTTAGTTCTTTGTCAAATGATTTCTCAAAGTCGCCGTTGTCAGCTTCTGTTTGTCCTATGTCTTCGCATGGTACACACACCGTGTGTTGCCTTGGTGATAATGATTGCAGTCTAGTCTGTCTCCAGAATATCGTCAGGACGAGCAAGGCGATCAGAAGAAGAACGGTGATTCCTGCTTGGACGAATACGCACAGTTTCCATACTCTTAGTTTCTTTTTCAATGCCTGTTATAAATATCAACAGCACAATGCTTTTAATTACGAGTTGCATGTATACTATTTGTAAAGCGAAAGTGGATGAATTAAATACAATTTAAACATTGACTTTTACTTGAATTTACTACGACACGGTTGTATATAAAGATTTAATTTAATTGAGAATTTGTTTGTTATAACTTATCAACATTAACATATACAAGGCCATCATCTAAACTAGCGACACAGTTTAACTATGTAAGAGTGTGTATTAGTGTATTATATTGAGAGAGATACTAATATCAAAACAACACACTTAAACAACTTGTAAACTCTAACCTTTTCGGAACCCATCTCGCTGGGAATGAATCCCTCCTTTTCCTTTATATTTGGTTCACGTTTGTCTCCACCTTTCGCCATTTTGTTAAACAATTTACGCATACGTTTATAGTGTGTTACACATGAACCGTAGTTACTGCCTTCTATCGGCGACCTCGGTTGTATGAATGAGTCTAAATATAGAGATTTGGGATTCCTTACATTGTAAATAGGTCACTGTGTAAAAGTTCAATACTAGGAAAAAGACAACTTCAAGGAATAGCTTATTATGATTTTTCAGGAATAGATATAAAATAAAGCATTCAACGAATAATTATAATATATATAGGTATACCTATATCGTTTATCTTAATAGCGAACGAAATCTTCGTTATAGATTTAGTCAGCGGACGAATCAGTCACACTGATAGATTGTTTTTTGTTTTAAACATATTTATTTTACATCGATTGCGAAACAAGTTCTTACAACTTAGATTAATCACTCTCGATGGCTTCCTGGGTAGAACCAGTACTAAGCAATTTGGATTAATTATCTTGCTCAAGGATAAATAACGTCGCCGCGACAGAGGATCGAACCCACGACCTCTCGATCAGGAGTTCGGCGCTCTACCACTGGACCACGCACTCCACTAAACACTGATAGATTAATATTACATGTAAACAAACCACATTATCGATTAAAGAACGAGATGACTCATGTACGAGTAAATATCAGTTTGGATGGTGTCGGTTCAATTTTTCAGAAAGATTATATCTAAACTATGGTGGCTGATTTTTGTCAGTTTTTTCTTTCTCATGGGTTAAGTTTCACATTTTCGATGTGAATATGTCCATGCTTCGATGCGTCGACCCAGAAACAACACAACAATATGTGCCAACTTTTCGTTCTTTCGAGCCCGTAACCACGAAACGGAAACGATATATTGCGACATATTGTGTTTAAGATGAATGGCCACCCTTTTTATAGTATTATCAATTGACACATTTAACTCTTAAACATCATATGGCCATTTCTTGATAGTCTCGGAGAGAAACATGTATTGAAAACTTCTACTAAGTTGTTTGTAAAAATAAGTATTATTTGCATGACGTAGATACTACTTTTACCACTGCGTGACTGCAAGGGGAAATGAGGTACATCTGAATTGTATAGCTTAGTTTAATATTTAATTTAATAATTTTTTATCGCAGATATGTTACAATACATCAATTCAACGTCACAATATTAAAAACATTAGCAAATGGATTGAAATACAAGTTATTACAACATCAGTTACAGTTCTCTCTTTTGTGGCTGAAAAAGTGTACGTATTTATTGGTTTGAAATTGTAACAATACATTTAAATATTAACTTGATAAGAAAAACGAAGAAAAAAATCCAAAAAATTAAACTTTGCCGTGCCATTCTACTCCACGCAATTTCCACCGAAATAACACCCCATATCCCCGTTCAGGCTGATAGAAACATAGCGACAGTTGATATAGACAAAATACTACGTTATATTGATACTAAGTTTAGTATAGCTGCACAACTATTGCCAGATAATTGATAAATACATTTACCTGTGGATTAATTTACCTGTTCAAAGTAAAATATTATTCTCGCTTTTCACATATATAGTAATGTGTGAATTGTAAATATCTATTGTTGTGTATTGATTTCGATTTAAATAAACATAAACATGTTCATGAAACAAAACATGGCCGGCAAACTTTAGCAAAGGAACGGAACTGGAAGATACAGTCACAATACTACCACTACCACGACGACGACGACGACAACGACGATGACGACTACTACTATTATGGGTCTCACACCTCAATTAATTTTCCCATAGGTTACTGTACAGCCTTTTCCAACATCCAAGCTTCAAAGCTGGGCAGCAGACATTGTTGTTGGTTATAGCCAAGACCAGTAATTTAAAACAATAAAATACATAAGTTTGCCGGTGTTTTTTTTTCTCGCTCATGTTTATTTGACCCCTATGGAAAATACAAAATTCATACACTGTCTAGCTGAATATGTGGTGCTTAGGTCAAACACTTCTGAAATTTGACTGAAACCTCATATCAACATGGGATTTTCTGTATCAACTGTCTTTTACACTGCATGTAAAGAAAAACCTATTTTTCAAATTAAAAATTGCCTGTAATTGGGAAAAAATAAAAATCATGTTCTGTTTTCCTGTTGTCTCTAGGTCCGTGAGCTTTCAGGGGAGATGATAGAGGTGTGAGACCTACTACTATCACTATTACTACTACTACTACTACTACTACTACTACTACTATTAATAATATTAACACTATTTCTACTACTACATGTACTGCTACTACTGTTACTGTTATAGCTATTGCTGCTGCTACTGCTACTACTACTACTACTACTACTACGACCACTACTACTACTAATAATAATAATTAGAGGTTAATATAGGGCCGTGGTGTGCCTTTTGTCGATAATAGCACACCTACTGCCATGCACTAGTTGTGCCATTATCGACAAAAGGCACACCACGGCCGTAAATTTGCCTTTTTTTATTACATACCTTACTATAAATGGAGAAGAAGAATAAGAACAAACGGTGCATTTGTATGACAAAATACGTTTACAAAACAGTGTACATTAAACATAAGCATACAATGCAAACAATTAATTGGCAAATAAATACATTAGATCTACATCAAATTAATAATTTACGTTACGTTAGTTTTCTTCCTTGTCTTTCACTTTAATGATATATTTGAAAGCTTCAAAATTGCAGTTGAGATGTCAACGTCCACTCCTCAGCCATAGCGCGCCAATATGACGTCTTTGTATTGCTTGATGACTTAGCCGTATTGTCAACCCTTTTGTGTTTATGATGTCTTATTTGTCTTTTATTAATCTTTAAATTGGTTCATTGTTTCCGTGTGTGTTTGTGGTTGACTGTCGTCCTTGAATGTTGCTTTTCCTGTTCGATATTTATATCTATATTTACCTTGAGTTTTCCAGAGGAAGCTTTTTCTACGTAAACAAGGGAGACCCATTAGTAGGTTCGGTGACTTTTGCTATGATACCTTTATCTACCATTGATTTGAGCTCAGATTTTAACCTGTCCCGTAGTGCAAAGGGCACTTTCCTAGGTCACCTAGGCATACTAGGCAACTACGCTTCCTTTGAGCTGCAAATCGCAAGTTCCCTTAAATGAACCTATTCCTTGAAATAAATCTTTGAATTCCGACAGTACTGTTGCTTTATCTAAGGGTTCATTTTTCTACCGCGTAGGTTAACTTCGATCTTTTTACATTTCTTGATAAGCTCAAGATCAATTGCAGTTTGTAAACTGATCAGTACGGGGGCGGTTCTTTCAATAATGTAAACGTAGGAACTTACTGTTTTATTATTGTAGGCTATTTTTAGCTGCGTTTTCCCTAGAACGACCAGCTGATGACCTGTGTATGAGAAAAAATTTGTATCGATGGTTAGCAGTGGTTCTTTAGCTCTAATTCCCTATATTGACGTATGAGTAAAATATTTACTTGAGAGCCCGTATCAAGTTTACCATCTATTTTGTGTTTTTCAGTGCCAAATGATAGCTTAAAATAAGCCTGGATCTGATCTAGAATTGAAATCGCCTACCGTGTAAATGTAGAAATCGTTTTGGTCTGTATCTGAGTTTCTACACACTTAGGCGAAGTGATTGTAGTTTGAACACTTATTGCACGTTTGTCCTCGAGCAGGGCACTGGTCCATGCTGATGTGTCGATTATTGCCACGATTTTTATTCATCGAACGTCGTCCTAGTTGTTCCTGAGCCCGTAGCGGAGGGTCCTGTTACGTTTCTGGCGCAGGGTTTACGGTTACGTATGCACTGTTCTTCCTGATTCTCGGATCGTTCCATAGCCTTTATTTTTTGAATATTCATGGGCTTGTGTGATTTGAATTGCAATGTCAAGGGTTAAGTCCTTGCCCTTTTCTGTCAGCTTTTCTCGAACTCTGCTTGCTTTACAGCCGAACACGATACGATCCCTGTTCATTTCATTAGTTTTTTCGGCAAATCACATTATTTCGCACATATCGAGAGTCTTGAAACAACTTGGTCTATTGTGTAATCATCCTGACATTGTCTGTAAAACTTATACCGCGAAAATATCGTGTTCACGTTTTACCGTTGGAAGATTATCCTTTGCACTTTTGTTTTGTTCATCTGTCCACGATGCGTGTAGACTACTCCTCCATCTCTGACCTACAACAATATATAGGCGACTTGTTCTTTGCTTCCCTTTCCTTTCAAAGGACATCAAATATCAGTTTTGCGTGTCTTTCGAACTTTTGCCATGCGTCTGGCAAATTTTCAGATTCCCAGTTCATAGTGGGTGGTTTAACATAATAAATATTCAACGTTTGTGTTCTCAAAAATAGACTAGTAATCCATCACAGATGTTAAGATATCCTTCTCTGACACCATGTTATATATTGTGCTCTTTGATTAACCACGAATGTGGTGTTGCTAGTGTTACCACATGACGTGCATCCAGTTCTACATTTTATTAGCGACTGCCTCGCCTAGATGTAAAGGCGGGAGATCAAACAACAGTACGTATGCGTATTATACAACATTACCCAGCAAAGTATATCGACAGAGTGAAGTAGAAAATATATATTTGGCGGTTAATTGTGAGTGTGACGGGAATGCAGCTGTGACGTGCACAGTTGCTCGTGCATGGTGATGGACCCTAACTATCATGCAACAGAGAACCTCTCTCTCTCTCTCTATCTCTCTCTCTCTTACAACTAAATATAGTAACAAGAACATCACATGACCCTCACAGGATAATACAACAATAACAAGAACAGTACGACATAAAAGACAGGTGACCTATATAAAGCAATGGAGATCATTTAAGTATTTACATCCACATGACGCAGTTATAATGAGAACAAGGAACTAAACCATTGTATGTTTATTTACTACAGTTTTATCGGAGCCTAAAATAGATATTTGAGTTAATAGGTTACTGTTTCAAAGTTCAAAATAGCAGACGTTGTAGATATGCACACGGATCAATACTGCCTTAGTACATTAAAACATACTTAATAATAATATAATGATAATTAGAAAAGAGTCGCATTTCCAGGAATCGATTTAAAACAGAACATAACTATGAAACTAGAACATACTGCGGATATTTTAGATAAAGGTAGATGTATATAATGAAGACAGGTAACATTAAATAGCGATACTTGGAAAAGAAAAACGAAGCATTTCAAGGAATCGACTAAAGAAACCTAAAAATAGAGTTAGAAAACATTACTATTAAAAATACTTGAAAGTTAAGATAATGAAGACAGGTAACAATACAAAGTGATACTTGGAAAAGAAAAACGAAGCATTTCAAGGAATTAACTAAAGAAACCTATAAATAGAGTTAGAAAACCTTTCTGTTTAAAAATAGTTGAAGGTCAAGATAATGAAGACAGGTAACATTACATAGTGATACTTGGAAAAGAAAAAACGGAACATTTCAAGGAATTACCTAAAGAAACCTTACTGTTCAAAAATTTAGGAGGTTAATTATAGTACATAAAGAAGACAGGTATACATTGCATAGTCACTGTAATACTTAGAAAATATTTAAAAACAAATTCATGGAAGTTGTTCTCCGCAAAATGAAAGTATACAAATAAAAGAAGATAAACTTAATATTAAACCAGGTCAGCAATGCTATACATAGTATAAATAGTGTGCAACAGGTATCTTATGACTAAAAGTTAGTTTGTCATGTGTAATGTCAGTAATGATTTTTATATCTACTTTAAAGGAATATGTATTTGCCTAGTGTTTGTAATGTTATCATTAATTCAGTTATACTATGATGTGCAACATACATTTAAACAATAAATGTATTTTGTCAGAGGAAGCGCGCAGCCAGCTTTAGCTGCCAGTTTTTGCTGAACACATATTTCTTGTTTATATTTAAAAATATGTGCCTCAATATAGTGAAAATGGATACCCAAATAAGTTTAGTAACATTGGTAACATTGGCAGTGTTAATATTGAATGAGGCTATTTTAGGAGCCGTATTCGATCGTCTCTGGCTCATGTCCAACTTCTCTGAAACGAATTCGAAAGAAAATATCTGTACTCCTATTATTACAGAAAATGACGTCAAAGATGAATATCGTTGTGACCAGAATGAACATAAGTCGTACAACTGTATTAAACTGGTATGTTAATATCATTGTTTATTCTCTCTTATGTAGAGCTTTATTTGTGTTTTACCTACTGATGCTGCCTTGTTGGTTAGAGATTAGATCATGGCGGGGATTTCTTTATTTACACTGTCCTGTTTTAATGGGATGACAGTAGGGTAAGTGTGAGGTTTGGTGCACCCTAGAACCGGTTTAAACCCCCAGTGGCCTACTTTGCCACTGACCGTTCCAAGGCGGTAGCCCTATTGTCAACTCTTTTGTGTTTGTGATGTCGTTTGCATTTATTATTGCTTTTGCCTTCTTGTTTGTCTGTTTGCGTGTTTGTTTCTGTGTTTTGTGGTTGACTGTCCTCCTTGAATGCTACTTTCTCTGTACGATCTTTTTATATTTCTTTCTATTGGAACGTGATATGCCATGAGCTACTGTCAAATTAAAATATGAACATTATTCTCATTTGTGTGACTTGTTTGGCGTCCAAATCAGGTTAGTGAATGTATATTATATATCCCTCAACTTTACACAATTTTCTTTGGTTCGCAAAGTACATGCGTGCATTTGTGTTCGTATGTGTACGTTTTCGAGTGTGTAGGTTTTCACGGTAAAATTTCACAACCTTATGTTCCAATTTCTCAGACAATACTGCATAACTTGACTGCGTGATATCATTATATCATTACACAATTGAATTTGTGTATAAGTTTGTTGACCATTGTGTGTACGCTTTAAACTTTGATAATGAAAGCGCATGTTTACATTGACTGATCCGAGTGGTGTGTCTCGTTTGAATATAAAGCTAAGGCAGTGTCAATATTGTCTAAAATAAACGTACAGCATTTCTGAATAACACTTCAGTTGCCTTGAATGTATTTTAATAATAATATTTTAAATTCAATAATAACCTTATTGGCATGCCACACTGTTTAATTGATGTTTTACTAACATTTCTTTTAAATATCATCATATTAAAAATAATTATCTTAATATACATTTTAACATGTATATAATATGTGACTGTTTGTCATTTATAAATTGTTGTATCATTCATTTACCATCTCAAGTTTAAGTGAACAGTCTAAACAAGCTAAGGTACGGGAAAGTATACGCGCAAAACAATAACAAAAGCAACTTGATAAGTCGGATTTGGTTTACTTAATGTGTTCTTATGATTATGAAACAAACCCATATTTGAATTAGCATGTTTAAGTAGGTACACAAGTCGAAAAGGAAATGTAGCTTTCACAGAAACAGTCAACCATAACCATGCATCAAACAAACAATAACAACAATGATAATAAGAACCAAGCCATGTGACATTACAAACACAAGCGGGTTGACAATATGGCTACAGTGATAGAAAGGCCGCTGGGGTTTAAACCTGGTTCTAGGTTGCACCAAACCTGATTGTTACCCTAGTGTGGTAATCCCAATGAACTGGGACACTGTACATAAAGAAATAATCGCCAGACTATATGCTCCAACTTGGCAGCATTGCTAGACAATCCTACGTACCCATCTAAGAATACTTCAGTAATATTCTCATCGTTTTGTGTATTTCACGCGTGATTGGAGATACGGCCGAAATGCAAAATACCAGTTTAAGTAGTCCGCATAAACATTATTTTTAAGCTTCAATTCAATGTGGTTTCTTATAGCTAAATAATAACACTTATACAACAGGGTACTTAGGATTGTGTTAAGTACTTTGAATTTAAGTTAACGGCAACTTTCGATGTTCCTAACTCTGAAAGATGCCAACTAACATTATTTTGTACTAGCATTACCACTACAAAGGTTTACTGTAATACCTGGGCCGAACTATTATGTTTCTTTATATTATTTCATACCAATTTTAGGAAGTTTATATCTTAAAGCGGACTTTGATTCAAGATATGTGTTATCAAAACATTTTTTTTTTTGTATAAATGGAAAATAAATCTATAACAATTTAAACAAAAGATAAAAATTTTATAAACTTTTGGCCAAAACAAAATACTTATCACACAACAATTCTAAAATAGATATAGACTAAGAAAATTAGTTCAGATACAAAAGTAAGTAATCATGAATCTAATTCCGTGTATAAGCATAATACTAATATGCATATATGAATATAAAAAAAGGCTAGAAAGCCACAAAGCAAGATCTCAGTGAAGTCAGAGCAACAAGAGAATAAACTATAAAGGGTACGACTAGACAAGATTTAAAACAAACATCAGACTATACCGTCCTTTAGGGATTTAGGTAGGCGTCATCAAGGGAGCTATAATCTCTCTGGTAACCGCACAATCAAAACGGAAAGCTTTCTGGAAACCTGTAATTGGGTCAGTAATATCAAGTAATACTTGTTTATGCTTAGGTTGCATGTACCTAAAAAAGGTATGAAACTTTAAGGAGAAATTTGGAAATCAACGAACACCATAAATACAAAAAGATTGCAGTCTCAGTTTGATTGAGAGTGTTCATGAACGGTAGTGAAAATGCTTGCTGTCGTTCCTGCCCTCTAGCCCCGGGTTGAACAGAACTCAATATTTAAAATTGAGCCATCCGGAAGATGGTATGCATATGACGTTGAACATGGATATGTTCATACCATTCCACGGCCATCGGCGCATAATCCCAGTTTCGAGCAAGATGCTTTGCCCTAAACGAGAACAGATGAATATAAACAAACTTGAATTTGAAATACTAAACTAAAAAGCAGACAACGTATCCTATAAGTGACAGTGATTACACCAAAAATAGATGTGACCCCTGACTTGACCTGTTAAAGTTTCATGCATGTGCATCACATGTTCACTCATAGTATATATGTTACTGTTCATAAATGGTACAGTAAGTACTGGTGTACTCTCTTGTGACAGGTGATGTCTAATTAGACATATCCTGACCGATATCTTTGGCCAATAGTCCTCACCATATAACATATACCATGACTATATTCACGATTACTAAGCCTCATTTCATGATGTGCTTCAGGGATTGATTAATGGAAACAAAAAACTTTACCCGCAAGAAGAATTGAAGACAAGAAAAAAACAAGGTATGTTGTGAAAACAAAATGTATCTGTATAATATTTTTTTTTTTTATTTAACTGTTACATGCTTTGTTAATGACTGTTGGGAGGATAAACAGTTTCTAATAATGTTCAAAACTCATTCTTACCCAGTCATAATCCCAATACACAGGACCATGTAAACATGAGGAATATTCACCAGGTAGCACTGTCAAAAACTATGCAGAATTATTTTGGATTTGAAATGCAACATGTTGTGACATTCACACACGTTAAGTCACAAGTGGGTTTCTTAGAAACGTAAAGTTTTAAAAGTTGCTAAACATACGTTAAGGGTCAAGCAAAGTCCTTGTAAATCACATTGAATCATACTGAATTATATAAAAAATGTGCGAAATCCTAGACCTGAAACGTTTCTAAGTCTTCACAACATTTGCAATATGAGCTCTTTATATACCAATCTAGGTAGTAGGGATAAAAAATAGTGGAATATTTGCAGGATAACTTGTTTAAAAAATGTTTGTTTCAGTCACTTTTCCATTATACAACACTAATTATAGACAGTCTAGTATTCCTTTGCTGTCAACACACGAATCCTTTTCTAAATGTGCATTTACCTGTGACTGTACAATGGACAGTGTGTTCATGTGTTGGTATATTCATAACAAGGAATATTGAGAAAGATAAAATGTGATTTTATAAACAGCATATGGATTAAATTTACTGTATCTTATCCCTACTACCAAGATTGGTATGTATTTTTTTTGTTTTCAAAGTTTCGTGTAAAAAATACTCAGATACATGTTAGTTCCAGGATTTGACGAAATCCCTATATAATTCAATGCGATTTCCAAAGAATATACATGAACCTTTTAATTAGTAGACTAGTATGCTATATTTTACCCATCAGTTAGACGTTGAAACACATTGTTAGTGCACTTTGTTTGTTCATAGTTTTGTTTTTATTGATGTTACAGATTACATGACTCATCCTCAAACGTGTGCCGTCGTATATATATGTATGCGGATACGGACATATTATACACTGGAAATACTCTGGACATATATAGTGATTAGATTAATGTACTTAATCACCATTGAACTGCTTTTACATTTACGGCGGAACATTTTATTTAGCCCGTTTTCGGTAACGACCATAGCGGTACATGCGACGGACGACATAGCTAGCGGTAACTATGATGATTGCAATACTTATATATGTTAAGCATGTTAAGTAGTAGTTATTGGAGACTATGGAGGTTTCTGTAAATAATAGGCAGAATAAGCCCCGGTTTATCGCAAATTCTAGTTCATATGCAACTACAAATGTGTTAAAACAGTTGACACCTTGCCTTCCGCGATTAGGCAACATGATATAAAAGGGTTTACTGGATCACTGATGAACATTTTCGAAATGTCGACTCTATGTTTACACTTTGAGAGCAATGAAAATAGTCAATCAATGAAAACAGCTGTACCGTTGACCTGTTTAGTAAACAAACAGGAACTTTCTTGTGAGCCCACTGGGATCACTGATGAACATTTTCGAACTTTCGACTCTATGTTTACACTTTGTGAGCAATGAAAATAGTCAATCAATGAAAACAGCTGTACCGTTGACCTGTTTAGTAAACAAACTTTCTTACATGTCTTGTGAGGCAAACCTTTTCTGGTGATTTTTGAAGTTTTCTTTATGAACATTACACTGCTGCATTATACATACTTGAGTTGAATTTGCAGCAAATCATTAATATGTGACACTTTAACATTGGTATCTATGGGGACAAGCCTTGATATTTGTGAGGTGTTTATAATTATAAATATATTTTTATATTTTTTACAATAACATATGTGTTGCTTTTGCTAAATTCTTTGGATGGACTTTATAGCTAGAGATTTCCTTTTGATGGAATGTACTTTTATTTACAAAGTGTCTTCTGTTTGAACGCTGACGACATGATAATATCCAGGTTGTCAAAACATAAATTCGATTTAAGCTTAAACCGTTCCAAGTCGGTTATCATGTCTTTACCACTGTTTTTGTTGTGCAATGTTATTTGCATTGTACATGTTGTATATTTAGTGTGATCTGTGTTTGTTGTGCGTTATGGACATACGCTGTCATTGCGTTTGGTTGCTGTACTTTCTAGAGTATAATGTTTCTCATTTAATAATTGAATAGTATATGTATATAAATATAAATAAATAAATAAATAAATAAATATATATATATATATATATATATATATATATATATATATATGTTGGTTAATCCTCTTATTTCGAGTGACTTTATTAGAGTTTAATGTTCGTGTTTTTGAGTGGTATGACTATATTCAGAAATTACTCACCTAAACTATATGTGTTTCTGAAAATTGCAGATTTTGCTGAAATTGGAATGAACATGAACGTGACTGAACCGATGATAAATATCCATCCTGACCGATAGACATGATAAAAGCAATTGCTACGATTTACAAAATATGGTCAGCATTCTAATTGTTAATTTGTTTTATTTATTTTTTCTCATGCAAATTGGTATAATACGATTATGTTATTAGAATATGTAATTTTTAGGTAAATGAATGTGTTTCATTAAATTTGTCCTCGAATATTATATTAATGGGATTATCAATTACAATTATTCCTTGAAATGACTTAACTAACATTTAAAACTGTAGTCTTTACTGTATGTATCTATATTTAATTAAAAATGCAATACTTACATAAAAAACAGAAAGAACATATTTTGTAATGGTAAATTATGTAGCATATCATTGTTGAGAGTGCAATTAAAAATGAATCTATATCCCATACTTGCATATGTAGTTTTTTAATATGCGATACGATACGATACAGACGTAGCTATTCATATTAATCTACCTGGCAACAAAACTTCATCTCACGGGTGAAATAAAGGGTGAAAAACATCTCCCGAGTCTATTTAGTTATTAGTTTGGATATCAATATGTTTGTAATCAAAATATACGCACATATAAATAGTAGACTCACAAGTCCAACAGCAAGTTTTGCAGTCACATAATGCAGCCATCGAAAAGCTCACGCATTTAAAACAACAACTTCATGCTCGACATTATAAATACTATAGGTTATTGAATCATTCGTTTGTTCGTTCGTTCGTTCGTTCGTTCGTTCGTTCGTTCGTTCCTTCCTTCCTTCCTTCCTTCCTTCCTTCCTTCCTTCCTTCCTTCCTTCCTTCCTTCCTTCCTTCCTTCCTTCCTTCCTTCCTTCCTTCCTTCCTTCCTTTCTTCCTTCCTTCATTTTCCTTCCTTCCTTCCTTCCTACCTTCCTTCCTTCCTTCATTCATTCTTTTTTTATTAGTTCACTATTCGGGGCCATTATTAGTCCTACTATATACGCATTAATCGTATTACCTCCCTTCAGTCGGTAAAGTATGTTATCGTTTGATTTATGTCACACTATATTGTATTACGTTTACAAACCGCTCTTGTGTGATGCAGATTGTCATGTATATGTTTATGTAACGACTTTTATGCATTGTAGTTTATCATGTATATGCCATTTATTCAATTGTTTGAATTTAGCTGGGTCGGAGAGTTATAAATTCGATATGGTTTACTTGTATTTGTCATAATTTCAATTCGATTTTTTCGTATTTTTCATGATACCCATGCACAATTTTATAGCAAATATTCTGTGATAGACACGCATTTAAGCACATTAACTGACGTTAAAAAAACAACTTCTTGTTTCAAATCAAGAAGTGATTCGTGATACTGCCAAAGCATGTTTTAATATTTTACAGAGAATGGGCAATTTTCATATGACTTTACCAGACCGGTACGTATGTTCATATGTACCGGTATTGTTTTTTATGTAAAAAATTTAATAACTGTTATTTGTGTGTGTGTGTGTGTGTGTGTGTGTGTGTAGAAACCTAATTATAGCGTGAACGTTGTATAGCTATACTTGTTTATCAGTTTATTTCGAATATGATTTGAAGTAATGCATGATTTTTAAAACTATATATTTAATGTATGCCATTTTGCTATTATTAATTTAAAAACAGTGGTCTGAATATAACGTGTATTATATGTTTAGATGTTTGATCGATATGGCCTTCGAAAATCTTCATAGTTCTCCATTAACTATGGAACACAATGTAAGTGTTTGAATATGTATTATCTGTGTTTACGTCTCACTGGACTTAACAATTTTATTGTCTCCTATACTCATATTAGGATGACATGTAATACATTTGTGGTGTATTTTTGCGTTATTGTAAGTATGCAATTTATGTCCTATTATGAGTCAGAAATAAAGATATATTATATGTACACGTAACGTGTTTAGTTATGCAATGTTTGGTTAACACACGTCCTTGAGAGAAACACACATGCCACATTCTTGAACAATTGACGGCGGATATGCTGATATACCCTACATTTATATATCGCTATCATGTTCATGTCGTGGCCATGCGGAAGACACCGCGATACTAGATGAGAAATAATGTTTTATAACGTCAGGAATCAGTGCGCAATACATGTTTATTTCTCCCACTTCTCAATGAAAAAAAAAGTTTATTAATTTTTTTAAATTGTATTTTTTATATCATTCATCATCGTGCTATTACATCAATAGCTGTTTAAATGTTACCTTGGTCTTGTAAAGTCAATGACACTCTTGAATACCTGGATTGTCTTGGTCAGTTGTCTTCCTTCCTTCCTTCCTTCCTTCCTTCCTTCCTCCCTCCCTCCCTCCCTCCCTCCCTCCCTCCATCCCTCCCTCCCTCCCTCCCTTCCTTCCTTCCTTCCTTCCTTCCTTCCTTCCTTCCTTCCTTCCTTCCTTCCTTCCTTCCTTCCTTCCTTCCTTCCTTCCTTCCTTCCTTCCTTCCTTCATTCATTAATTCATTTATTATTCGTTCACTATTCGGGGCCATTATTAGTCCTACTATCTACGCATTAATCGTATTACCTCCCTTCAGTCGGTAAAGTATGTTATCGTTTGATTTATGTCACACTATATTGTATTACGTTTGCAAACCGCTCTTGTGTGATGCAGATTGTCATGTATATGTTTATGTAACGACTATTATGCATTGTAGTTTATCATGTATATGCCATTTATTCAATTGTTTGAATTTAGTTGGGTCGGAGAGTTATAAATACGATATGGTTTACTTGTATTTGTCATACTTTCAATTCGATTTTTTCGTAATTTTCATGATACCCATGCACAATTTTATAGCAAATATTCTGTGATAGACACGCATTTTAGCACATTAACTGACGTTAAAAAAAACACTTCTTGTTTCAAATCAAGAAGTGATTCGTGATACTGCCAAAGCATGTTTTAATATTTTACAGAGAATGGGCAATTTTCATATGACTTTACTAGACCGGTACGTATGTTCATATGTACCGGTATTGTATTTTTATGTAAAAAATGTAATAACTGTTATTTGTGTGTGTGTGTGTGTGTGTGTGTGTGTAGAAACCTAATTATATCGTGAACGTTGTATAGCTATACTTGTTTATCAGTTTATTTCGAATATGATTTAAAGTAATGCATGGTTTTTAAAACTATATACTCAATGTATGCCATATGGCCTTCGAAAATCGTCATACTTCTCCATTAACTATGGAACACAATGTAAGTGTTTGAATATGTATTATCTGTGATTACGTCTCACTGGACTTAAAAATTTTTTTGTCTCCTATACTCATATTAGGATGACATGTAATACATTTGTGGTGTATTTTTGCGTTATTGTAAGTATCCAATTTATGTCCTATTATGAGTCAGAAATAAAGATATAGTATATGTACACGTAACGTGTTTAGTTCAGTATGCAATGTTTGGTTAACACACGTCCTTGAGAGAAACACACATGCCACATTCTTGAACAATGGACGGCGGATATGCTGATATACACTACATTTATATATCCCTATCATGTTCATGTCGTGGCCATGCGGAAGACACCGCGATATTAGATGAGAACTAATGTTTTATAACGCCAGGAATCAGTGCGCAATACATGTTTATTTCTCCCACTTCTCAATGAAATAAAATGTTTTTTAATTTTTTTAAATTGTATTTTTTATATCATTCATCATCGTGCTATTACATTAATAGCTGTTTAAATGTTACCTTGGTCTTGTTAAGTCAATGGCACTCTTGAATACCTGGATCGTCTTGGTCAGTTGTCTTAATGCCGTGCAAGTTCAGGATCTAATATATATGACTGCACGGCATTTTAGTGGTTTAATTGCTAGAAGTGTTATTTATAAGATTAAGGTATGTGTGTTGCTATGCTTGTCTACAAACGTCATTGAGAGAAGCTACATAATTATACTCCATATAAAATACATGTCGCATTTGTTTTTGTTACGACATACTACTATAACATAATATGGATATCAGTCATGAAGATCTGCTTCTTTAGTGTATTGGTTATGTACAAGATAGAACTATTTGCGAACAACTCACGAACCGGGTATTATTTAAAAAATATACATTTGACCTTTGAAGCGCTAGATATAATGCTCGTTTTCAATGTAATGTTCGTTTTCAATATAAACTACAAATAACTCTGCCATGAATATGCTGAAACGCAATATTCGCATTAAGGCCCTTGTTATTCTACACATATATATATCTTAAAACGTTATTTTTTGTCAATAAGAATAATAGCGTAAATTAATAATATATATTTGACAAAATATACCGTTTTAAGAGTCAAACACAGATTCTACTTTAATTGTATTTACATTGATCACCTATTTACTTTGCTTATGCTCATTTATCCATATTTTGTTTTGTTCTAAGGGTATTCCCCTAAACATACCGAGTCAACTTTATTAACCAATAAAGACAGGTATGCAGAGTGATATGCAGCAAAGCTATGATTAGGATAAAACCAACCGGGTGACATAATGTTATTCGTTGTTATTCCAAACAGACCTTTAAAGTCGGCTAACTTTCATGGCCAATCCGAAAATTGATATTTGAATTTTAAACCAATGAAAATATAACAGACTCTATTTGAAACTAACTGCTATCACCTTTCTCGATATTACGAGGTAGACAAAACACGAGACAATCTTAATTTGAATCTCTCAATATGATTGTAATTACAAACAAATTTCTTTAAGATAATGGAGTTCTACAAAACAGAAAATAACGTTAACTTATTATTCAGAGCAAACGTTATATTTATGCGAAGAAGAGTAAATGAAATTTATCTTGGAAAAAAAAACATCCGTTTAGATAACCAACACATCTATATTGTACCACACAGTACATACGAGTATGTGCTTAATATATACATTTTATATACAACTCACCACACCAACTCACAAAATAAATGATGAACATGTTAACGAATATCTAGAGTAATATCTACAGTGTACTTATGTGACACGTGAGTAATATGCTCGTGTATATATAAATACAAACCAACAATAGCCTAGAAATCCGCAAAGAAGGTACTCAATATCTTGGCAAAAGCCATAACAACAAGAGAATAAACCAATGAGGGCACGACAAGACAAGATTGCAGACAAACATCAAACGTCATCGTCCTTTTGGGCTTTAGGTATACGTCATGAAAGCGTCCTCAGCCTGTCGTCCGGTCATCGCACAATTAAAGAGGAAAGCATAGTGGCGAACTGTAAATGGGTCCACCACCAAGCATGCAGTGCGTTGATAGGAAGTTTGTAAATCACATCACAATAGAAGTCAGGTTGTGATAGTCCTTGCCGCAGAAGAGTTTTTAAATTACTTTTAGATTTGGAAAGAAGATCAGGGTTACGATAATAACATTTTGCAAAGTTTTACGAAGTTCATAGTAAGGGTAGCTTTGATGGAGTAGCTATTTAGTTATACAAAGATTACGAATATTAAAGTCCTCAACTCGAGTAAAAGCTCTAGCAAAACGAATAGGTTGAGACACATAAACATATGTTTGTTTAAATCAGAGACGTCATACCACACACGACCTCTGGTCAAATTAAATTAATTGATTATTATCAAACGACCTGTCGGCAAATTAAACTGATTAATTCTGTTTGTATTTTTTCTTGCATAATATATTTAGGATTTAAAAATAAAATGACAGCAGAAAGTTCAGTTGCATGCTCTTCTCCATCTTTGTACTTGACTTTAACAAAATTATTTGAACAGGTCACAGCGCCGGTACGCACCAGTAAGATCTATGGCTAATGTCGTTCAGTCATTGTACATATTATATTTACAGTGCTGTCACTAGAATACCACGCCTTTATCAGACTATACAGACACCTAGAACTACTAATTACATAGGCATAAATAAATTATAAAAGTTAAATATTTTTCACCGATAATAGTACTTCAGAGAGTCAGTATTTTATCGATTTTATTGAATCAAATGTTTAACAGTAAAAGTTGTTCAGGGCTGCATCAGAGAGGGGAAATGGTCGCCAATAATATTCAGATGCATCAATGTTATTGATCACCGAAAAATTAAACCGTTCCACCGGTACCATTTTTAAATTAAAACATCTGAGAAAGAACACAGGTGTATCAACAATATACCAGTGTAGCTGTATTATGTATTTGGTGCAGCAATATAGAAAACACAGGTGTATCGACAATATACCTGTGTAGCTGTATTATGTATTTGGTGCAGTAATATATCTTTTTATACAATCATGTGCCCTGTAAACAGTAGCTGTGTACTGGTATTGTTTTACCGGTATACTGTTGTTACAGTAGTCAAATTCATCACTCCCAGACATAAGTATTTGGTAACATAACATTCTTAATTTTTATAATGTAAAAATGTAATAAAAGTAAATTATGAGTCCCTTACCTATGGAATGCCATATGCATAACAAATATAACATGAGTGTGATTTTAGGCGTAATTACACCATTACGTTTGTGCTTTCGTGGTGTACAGTCAAATAGTGCCTAATAAAAAACGTTTCCCTGCATTACTAGTGATACAAAATGCACACTTGATTGCAATTTGTTATTATTATCTATAATGCATCCAAATGATGTATTGTATACATGTAGTGTTTGTTTGAGATATTTAATTAAAAATGACATTGTATCACCCTTCCCCTCTGTAACGTGTCAACATTTCTCTCTTTAATGTGTCACCCTTCCCCTCTGTAATGTGTCACCCTTCCACTATGTAATGTGTCACCCATTTTCTCTGTAATGAGTCACCTTCCCGCCTGTAATGTGTCACCCTTCCTCCATGTTAGGTAAAAAAAAGGTGTGTTTCCGCTAAAGCATTGAAAAAAAGACACTCTACTGGATAAAGATGAAGTTTATGTATAATGGGCCATAACTCTTTCAAAAATCATTCAAGCGGGACATGACGATGACAAATGCAACTAGGCTTGGTGCTGATCGTCCCTACCAAGTTTTGTTGAAATCCAGCCAGAGGTTCAAGACAACTAAGTTAGTATGTACAACCTGTAATCCAGGCTCATAACTCTGCCAAAATCCAGTCAACTGGAACACGACATATAAAATGCGCAAATAGGCTAGGTACTAATCATCCCAGCCAAGTTTCGTTGAAATCCGGCCAGGGGATCAGGAGAATTAGTAGGGACAAAGTTTGTGCATTAAAACCTTAAAAGGGCAAAATATCATTCAACCAGAACACGGCAATGACAGGTGCAACTAGGCTTGGTACTGATAATCCCCGACAAGATTTGTTGAAATCCGGTATGGAGTTCATAAGAGACTAATCCGAACAAAGCGTGTGTATTAAAGCATTCAAAGGGCCAAAAACCATTCAACCGAAATATGGCAATTATATGCACAACTAGGCTTGATACTGATTATCCTTGTCAAGTTTCGTTGAAATCCGACCATAGGTTCAGGAGAACTAGCCCGGAAAACGTTTTTGTATAAAAAAAACTTTAAAGGGCTATGCCTCTGCTAAAAATAAATAAACCGAAACACGACGATGATATGCACTAATAGGCTTGGTGCTGATCATCTCTGCAAAGTTTTGTTGAAATCCGGCGAGGGGTTCAGCAGAACTAATCCAGACAAAGCCATAACATAAAACATATTAAAACCTTTAAACGGCCATAACTCTGGCAAAAAATATTTCAACTGGAACACAGCGATGATATGCACCACTAGAACTGATCATTCCTAAAACGTTTCACTAAAAACAGGCCTAATGAAGGCTCTTTTGTCTTAATGAGGCCATAATATAGCATATTCAGAAAATCGGGAGGCATAAATCCGGTGTAAATGTTCTGATATGGCTGGTTTACAAACTTGCTTGAGATTTCATTGATAGTAACAATCTGGTTAAGTTTGGTAAAGATCGGAAAAAAAATGAAGGCCCTATGGTTTTAATGAGGCAAAATATGGTTTTCGACCTTGTCTAAGCTTTCATTGATATAAACAATCTTTCAACATTTTGTAAAGATCGGATGAAAAATGAAGGCGCTATTGCATTAACGATGTTAAAGTTAACGGACGGACGACAGACGACGGACGGACGACGGACAACTCGCCATCCCATAAGCTCTGTTGGCCCTTGGCCAGTAGAGTAAAAAATAGGGTAGGTAGGTTTTCTTTTTCTTTTTTTTTAAATCACACTCCGTTAGATTTCCGATAAAATCGCAACATCTTAAAAAAAGATTGTTCCGATTGATCTCATCATCAAAATGAAAAAAAACACAGCATATAATAGAAAAAGCACTGCCATTCATAAGAAATGCACAACGTATAAAGCCGTTTGTACCGAATATAATGCAGTTGAAACCACCGAATATAAAGACGAATCCACTACGTATATTAAAACATGTACCACATATAAAGTCGACAGAGGCACTGCATATAAATACAAACCTACTTCATATAATGTTCAAAGGATCACGTATATTAGATAAATTACTGCATATAATAATAATTGCATTACATATAATGATAAATGGACTGCGTATAATGGTTTATCTACTACATACAATGACCTGTCTGTGGCATATAAGGATTAATCTACTAAATATAAATACTTTCCTACCACATATAAAGATTTATTTACCACATATAATTAAAACTGCACTGTATATCATGAAAGATCTACCACATATAAAGGGAAATGTACTGAATATATTAATCGACAACATCATAAGACAGTCGTGGCGTTCCATAGATCTGCCTTATAAAAAAAAATTCATCATGCGTCTCCGTAGCCGAATGGTTAACGGCATTGCGTTGTAAGCTTTCGCCTCTCACCGCTGCGGGTTCGAATCCCACTGGGAGCTCGACTTGTAGATCATTGCGGGGATTTCTTTATTTACACTGTCCTGTTTTAATGGGATGACAGTAGGGTAAGTGTGAGGTTTGGTGCACCCAAGAACCGGTTTAAACACCCAGTGGCCTACTTTGCCACTGACCGTTCCAAGGCTGTAGCCCTATTATCAACCCTTTATGTTTGTGATGTCGTATGCATTTATTGTTACTTTTGCCTTCTTGTTTGTCTGTTTGCGTGTTTGTTTGTGTGTTTTGTTGTTGACTGTCCTCCTTGAATGCTACTTTCCCTATCCGATCTTTTTATTTTTATTTGTAAGTGAGGAAGTGTCGATTCTTATGGATGGCGGGAGGTGTACAGTACTGGTTCTACCCAGGAAAAGTGGGTGGTCTGCCTCCACCACATAAAATCGACCGTCATAATTATATAACGTTACATGTGTTGAAAATGACGTAAAACAACATACAAAGCATTATCAATTGATTTGAACTGCGGTACAAATGATTTGAAGAGAGGTTCAAATATTTGAGCTTCTGTTAATTTGGAGGCTTCTGTTAATTTGGCGTTCTATCTCAAAATGGTGAACTTTGTGTACAATATTATTGGAATAGCACGATCAATTGTTGCTGGTCAGTTATATTGCCCTTTGTAATACAAAGCTCCCAATCCGGGGAGTATCCATCATTTCTAATGATATTCTTGTTACAGAAAGCGTTTATCTCAGAAACCACTTTACAGAACTACCTGAAGTTTCACAAAAGAAATAATGCCACATGCAAGTAGCACAACTCAGCAACAAAAACATGTTTATATTGGCATGGTTATGTATATTTTTGTATTTAGGCAGACTGTGTAAAACATGTGTATACCGTAAAGCTGATATTTGTTAATTTAAAACCACTTTACGGATAGGAAGGCAACTTCACACATGTAATCGGTATCGATAAATAACATCCCATGTGTAAGTTGCATAACGGAAGCATATTTTAAATAGGTTATACCCCTTTTTATATCACTTAGATATCACTTTGTTATTGTCGTCGTAACACTTTCATTCGGGTCAGCTTGTGAAAACTTGTTTACGTTAAATTTGTGAAAGGCCTGACGCGAAGTCTTCAAACATAACTTGGATGTCTTCGGTGAGAGGATAACCCCTATTGATTTGGGTCAGTAGGTCAACGGTCAAGGTCACTTTATCAGATAATGAACAATCATTTCTGCTCAATAACGTGTGAAGGATTGCACTCACTATCTATAAACTATATAACTTGATTGATCCTTGGTGAGGGGATGACCCCTTTTGATTTTATAATGCTGTCACAAAATGTCACGGGTAGAGCGTACTGGTCGTATATAGCTCTTGTATCGGTTACACCCAAAATCTATTGTTCGAGTTGAAACAATTTCACAATATTCATGATCTATTCATGTAACACGTAAAAGCGTGCACATTTTAAGTGGCCGCCAGAGAGGCCGTGTCATAAGTTTAGTTTTGTGCTAATGCATGTAAACGTATAGGTATATTTTCCTTAAACGGCAAAATTGTATAAGGGGCCTCTCGTGTAGATTCAATACTGTAGATTTAGCCACGTTTGTCACGGACTGAACGGGGGAAATAATGATTTGGGCGTAATGTTTGCTATAAAACCCATTGTCTTCTAGCTCTCGCGGGGATCATCGATAGTACTTTGTTGGAACAGAGATTGGACGGCAAATTTCATAGGCAACATGTGCCTAAGCCATCCAGGATATAAGCCATCCAGGGTTGGAGTAAGCCATCTAGGTTTGGATATCCAGGAGTGGAGCTAAGCTTCCACGACTAACGTTTACAAGCGGTGGAGACGGTCCCCGTACCTGCGCAGCCAGGTTTTACTAACGACAACCCCCGGGACACAAGGTGGGCCCGTTACCAGTCCTCAATGGAGGAATATCATTCACAATCTCAGTGGAGATTAACTATCATTGCATCGCGTCATCAACCCTTACAGAAGGCATCTGATGACAATCATCCATTGAATTCGCGCATCATCATCTTCATGAGCTCTCGCGCATCACAGTTATCGCGCTAGATCAACATTGTTATAGCTTTAACAAAACTTTAGTGTCTTAGACATTCAGTATTTATAACAATACTAAGAACGTCTTAAACGTTCAGGAGAACATTCTTTTCATAGTTCATGTGTGTATTCGCTTGTTTTTTTAGATAATTGTATATATATTAAACATATTTTAAAAGTTGCATTAAATTTATGTAAATGCATTCACCGTCATTGATTCTTTCCTGAGTTAGCCCAACCACTAAGGTCATCCTGTGACAACTGGTGTCAGAAGTGGGATTTTGGGCGACTACGGAGGGAAAGAATCAATAAGTGATCTTTATTATGATATACTAAATCTCTACTTATTATTTTAGAATTGTGTACCACCCTCTGATCCATCAAGGCGACTGTCGACGATCACGGCCACAGCTTGGAAGACAAGACACGACAAGGGTAGGGTGAGTCCAAACTGTTGTTTTGTCCGTTCTTTCCTTGGCGCGAGGTCGCAGTGGTCTACACGAGTGGGTCTGAGGCACTTTTGCTCAATAATTTGGGTGTTTGTTTTACCTCCCTTGATATACACATAGTATCCAATTAGGTTGGCGAACAAGACGTTCTACTCATGTTGTGACACACGAGTATACTTATATTAATGGGAGAAGTAAATATACATGTACATGTTATACACATTTCGATGATTGTTTAAGGTTTATGTCCAATATCAAATTAAGATATTTTATGTAGTGTATATGTTTTGTGGAAGCTAGATACTATCTATACATAACCGTTAGTAGTTAGCGCTAGTACAAATGTGTATGTAACTTGTCCTATGATGATGCCCAGGTATTTACTGAGGACACAGTGACTTACCATTAGTAGTTAGTTGAGTATAATTATTAGTGACGTGTGTATTGTAATTATTGTAGTGTGTAGTTCACAATGTCTATAGACATGACGTCCATAAAGGATCTTACGGAAATGGGTAAGGAGTTAGGGATGGCTGGAGAGGAGCTTAGAACCTTTGTTAAAGACGAACAGGCTAGGGAAAGGGAATTTAGACTTAAGGAAAGAGAATTAGCAAAGCGGGAAAGGGATGAAGAGAAAGATAGGTTAGAATTCGAA
This sequence comes from Cyrtodaria siliqua, assembly GCA_037043455.1. Taxonomy (NCBI): domain Eukaryota; kingdom Metazoa; phylum Mollusca; class Bivalvia; order Adapedonta; family Hiatellidae; genus Cyrtodaria; species Cyrtodaria siliqua. Next base: position 108,107 of record JAWPHD010008440.1, read on the forward strand.
AGTAGATTAGCGAAAGAGAAGCTAGAATTAGAAGGTAGATTAGCTAAAGAGAAGCGAGATGATGATAAAGAGAAGGTAGAATTAGAAAGTAGAATAGTAAAGGAGAAGCAAGAGTTAGAACATGAGAGGTTCGAAACAGATGGTAGACTAGCTAAGGCTAAGATGATAATGGAAAGGGAGCAAAAAGAGTTTGAGCATAAGTTAGCTTTAGAGTTGGAAGCAGCTAAGACACATAGTAAGGACAGTGGAACTGTAGGGAAAGATAGTTATTCTGGGAAGTTAAAAGGTTCGAAGTTACCATACTTTGATGCTGACAAAGATAACATGGACAGTTACTTGTTACGGTTCGAACGTTATGCTGAGTTACAGCAATGGACCAAAGATAAGTGGGCAGTTCATTTAAGTGCGTTATTGAGAGGCAAGGCCTTAGATGTATTTTCTAGATTACCTAGTTTAGATGCTCTTGACTATGACAAGTTAAAGGATGCTCTTTTAAAGAGATTTGAGTTAACTGAAGAAGGTTTTAGAAAGCGGTTTAGAGCTTGTCTGCCTGAGAAAGGCGAGTCATTTATTCAGTTTATTAGTAGGTCTAGAAATTACTTAGATAGGTGGTTAGAGTTAGGGAAGGTAGCGCAGACTTATCAGGGCCTCATAGAGTTCTTGTTGCGGGACCAGCTATTCAATGTTTGTAGTAGAGATCTGTTCTTATTTCTTAAAGAAAGAAAACTAACTAGTGTAGATGAAATGGCAACTCAAGCAGATCAGTTTGCCGAGGCTAGAGGTGGAGCTCATAATGTAGTGTCGAAAGACAGAACTTTTAGAGATAGGCAAGGGGACGATCATAAACAGAAAGGCCAGAGTGGAAACTATAGAGGTGGAGGTAGTTCGATGGGTTCTAGAGGAGGTAGCAATAGTGGTAACATAGGTAGACCTTTTATTCGTTGTCGTCACTGTAATGGGAATCATGCTTCACATGAGTGTAGGAAAGCGGTGAAAGTGTCCGCTGTCGTAGACAATTTTAGTGAAAATAGTAGAGTGGACAACAATGTAGGGAGTCAGAACCAAGGTTTTAACAACCCATGGAATTTCGGTAGAGGTAGAGGTGGTCAAAACCGAGGTAGAGGTAGAGGCAGAGGTAGTAATAGTCCGGTTATTAAAACCGAGAGTAGTAGCTGTTGTGTTAAAGCGGATGGTGTAATGGCGAAGATCGGAACATGTCTCTTTCCGTATGCAAATCTTCCAACGGCAAATGGTAGAGTGAATGGCACGGACGTAATTGTAATGAGGGATACAGGTTGTACAGGTGTGGTAGTTAGGCGTAGTTTAGTTACGGATGACCAGTTGGTAGGTAAACAGTCACCGTGTATGTTGTTAAATAAATCGGTAGAGCACGTGCCAATAGCGAGAATAGATGTAGATACACCTTTCTTTAAAGGGACTACAGAGGCACTATGTATGGATGACCCGATGTATGATTTAACGATAGGGAACATAGAAGGTTCAGCACTTCCGGTAAGGTCCGATTTTAGAAGTAGCATAAGTAATGCCGTAGAGACTAGAGCGCAGGTTCAGAAGCAAGCTCAGGCTTATAGAAAATTAAAGGTTCCTGCAGCCGTAGGTGACATATCTAAAGCGGAGTTTATAGAAGCACAAACTCAAGACGAGTCATTAGGTCCTTGTAAGGTGAAGGCCAAGGATGGTGTAGTGAAGAAGTGTAAAGGGTCCGGTAGTTGTAAGTTTGTACATAAGAATAGGTTATTGTACAGAGAATTTGAGGATAGTGGTAGTAGACAGTTTCACCAATTAGTGGTTCCTACCCAGTATAGAACGACAGTGCTTAAGGTAGCTCATGAGTTGATTATGGGAGGTCATTTAGGCGTAAAGAAAACGTCAGATAGAGTATTGGCAGAATTGTATTGGCCAGGCGTTAGTGGAGATGTAACTAGGTATTGTAGGTCCTGCGATGTATGCCAAAGGACAGTACCAAAAGGTCGAGTGACCAAAGTACATTTAGGTCAGATGCCACTGATAGATACACCATTTAAGCGGGTAGCCGTAGACATAGTTGGACCAATTTTTCCAGTGTCGGATAGGAAAAATCGGTACATTTTAACCATGGTAGACTATGCAACTAGGTATCCAGAGGCAGTAGCATTGCCCTCAATTGAAACTGAGAGAGTAGCTGAGGCATTAGTTGATATGTTCAGTAGGCTAGGTGTACCAGAGGAAATGCTGACTGATTGTGGGTCACAGTTTACGTCAGAACTTATGGCTGAAGTAAGCAGGTTATTGTCTTTGCGTCAAATCATGACAACACCATAACACCCTATGTGTAACGGGTTAGTCGAACGATTTAACGGGACGTTAAAGCAAATGTTACGGCGTATGTGTACCGAGAGACCCAAAGATTGGGACAAGTATCTCAATGCTTTATTGTTTGCATTTAGAGAGGTTCCACAAGAGAGTTTAGGATTTTCTCCGTTTGAGTTATTGTACGGTAGGTCAGTTAGAGGTCCCATGAGGATTCTTAGAGAGATGTGGGCAGGTGAAGTAGATAGTGATGAGGTTAAGACTACATATCAGTATGTTTTAGATCTGAAGGAGAAACTAGAGGAGACTTGTAAGATAGCTCAAAGTCAGTTAGTTAAGGCAAGTACCAAGTATAAACGGTACTATGACCAGAAAGCAAGAGCTAGGAAGTTTAAGATAGATGACCAGGTGTTACTGTTACTCCCGACCGACAATAACAAGTTGTTATTACAATGGAAAGGTCCGTTTTACGTTAGAGGGATAGTGAACACTATGGATTACCGTATCGAGATAAACGGAAAGTTAAAGACCTTTCATGCGAATATGCTGAAAGAGTATATCAGTAGAACCGATAATGTGCAACAAGGGGTGTTAACCGTAGTTAATGTTGCAGTTATTGAGGATAGTGAGGAAGACAGTAGTGAGGACACTAGTCCCATGTATTTTCCCACTAGTGTAGGTAAAGAGAGAGCAGCCAATGTAGACATATCGGGCATGCTTAGTGTAGAGCAGCAACGAGAGATGGGTAGTTTACTCTCGGAGTTCAGTGATGTCTTGTCCGAAAACCCGGGGCAGACAGATGGAGTGCAACATGATATTGTACTCACATCAGGGGAACCAATAAGAATTAAGGGGTATCCCATTCCGTTTCACTCCCGATCAATTGTTGATGAGGAGGTGAAAGACATGTTGAAATTGGGTGTCATCGAACCTTCAAACGCCCCATTTTCATCCCCAGTCGTACTTATTAAGAAGAAAGATGGGTCAATTCGATTCTGTATCGATTTTAGGCAGCTCAATAAACGTACCATCTTTGATGCAGAGCCAATGCCTAATATTGAGGAGGTATTCTCTAAACTTGCAGGATATTCGTATTTCTCCAAGTTAGACCTCAGTAAAGGTTATTGGCAAGTCCCACTTTCAGACCGAGCTAAAGAGATGACCTCCTTCGAAACTTCGCAAGGACTTTTTAAGTTCAAGGTCATGCCCTTTGGTCTCGTAAACGCCCCAGCAACATTCTGTAGGTTAATGAGGAAAGTCCTGAAGGATTTGTCCAACACAGACAGTTTTGTAGATGACATCCTGGTGTTTACAACAACATTTGAAGACCATATTAAGGCTCTACGTAATCTGTTGGAACGGCTACGCCGGTTTAAACTGACTGCAAAACCTAGCAAATGTCACATAGGTTACGCAGATATAGAGTGTCTGGGTCATGTTGTCGGGAGGGACCAGAAATTGAAACCCAACCCCGACAAGGTTAAGGCAATTCAGGAAGCACCAAGACCCGAGACAAAGAAACAAGTTAGGTCATTTTTAGGGTTGGCGGGTTTTTACAGGAAGTTTATTCCAAACTTTTCGGCTATAGCTGCACCTTTGTCAGACTTGACAAAGAAAGGTCAACCCAATAGGATAACGTGGGGGGAAAGCCAGGAGCGAGCTTTTGTCTCTTTAAAGGGGAGTCTGGTCAAAACCCCAATACTAAAATTACCTGAACTTGACCAGGAGTTTATCCTCAGAACGGATGCCTCCGATATCGGGGTGGGTGCAGTCCTACTGCAAGAGCAAGATGGGTGTAGTCTCCCCGTGGCTTACGCAAGTCGGAAACTATTACCCCGGGAATGTAACTACTCTGTTATCGAAAGGGAGTGTCTTGCAGTAGTGTGGGGTGTCAGTAAATTCCACCGATATGTTTTTGGTAAGGAATTTGTCTTGGAGACTGACCACCAACCGTTAGCTTATATGAATAAAGCAAAGGTAGCTAACAGTAGGTTAATGAGGTGGGCACTGACTCTGCAGCCTTACCGGATGAAAATTAAAGCAATCCGTGGAAAGGACAATATTGGGGCAGACTATTTAAGTCGCCGCACATAATGACCGGTTTAATACAATAGTGTATTGCAGGGTATTGTACAATAGTAGTATATGTTACGACAGGGTAGTGTACAATTGTAGATTAGTGTTGAAATTGTAATTACATATTATAGTTAGGTTATAACTGCAGTGGTAATAGTTAACATACTCAAGCGATTGAGCGATCAGCTTGTACGTTTTGTCGCTCGTTTGCTCAGAAGAATTAATAGTTTCTTAACGTGTAAATATTAATTATCATTTTGTTGAATTTTAAAAGTGTAGCACTTTCTTTAAGTGGGGAGATGTTGTCACAAAATGTCACGGGTAGAGCGTACTGGTCGTATATAGCTCTTGTATCGGTTACACCCAAAATCTATTGTTCGAGTTGAAACAATTTCACAATATTCATGATCTATTCATGTAACACGTAAAAGCGTGCACATTTTAAGTGGCCGCCAGAGAGGCCGTGTCATAAGTTTAGTTTTGTGCTAATGCATGTAAACGTATAGGTATATTTTCCTTAAACGGCAAAATTGTATAAGGGGCCTCTCGTGTAGATTCAATACTGTAGATTTAGCCACGTTTGTCACGGACTGAACGGGGGAAATAATGATTTGGGCGTAATGTTTGCTATAAAACCCATTGTCTTCTAGCTCTCGCGGGGATCATCGATAGTACTTCGTTGGAACAGAGATTGGACGGCAAATTTCATAGGCAACATGTGCCTAAGCCATCCAGGATATAAGCCATCCAGGGTTGGAGTAAGCCATCTAGGTTTGGATATCCAGGAGTGGAGCTAAGCTTCCACGACTAACGTTTACAAGCGGTGGAGACGGTCCCCGTACCTGCGCAGCCAGGTTTTACTAACGACAACCCCCGGGACACAAGGTGGGCCCGTTACCAGTCCTCACTGGAGGAATATCATTCACAATCTCAGTGGAGATTAACTATCATTGCATCGCGTCATCAACCCTTACAGAAGGCATCTGATGACAATCATCCATTGAATTCGCGCATCATCATCTTCATGAGCTCTCGCGCATCACAGTTATCGCGCTAGATCAACATTGTTATAGCTTTAACAACACTTTAGTGTCTTAGACATTCAGTATTTATAACAATACTAAGAATGTCTTAAACGTTCAGGAGAACATTCTTTTCATAGTTCATTTGTGTATTCGCTTGTTTTTTTAGATAATTGTATATATATTAAACATATTTTAAAAGTTGCATTAAATTTATGTAAATGCATTCACCGTCATTGATTCTTTCCTGAGTTAGCCCAACCACTAAGGTCATCCTGTGACAAATGCATCAATACAATATTATTTATATACGGTAATAATATAATATGCCTCATCTTAATTAGTCCAATATTAATTTCCATGGGGGACTATAGTTAATTTCACTCGATGTCCATCATTCCGTCTGACCAGTAACACATTTTCTTTATAATAGCTCATGATTCCAAAATGGATGTGAATCAGTTTAATATATTTTAACAGAAACAACCATTCTGATTAATTGATTAACAAAAAATAAACTGTATGGCCTTCTTTCTTCATATTAGACCCATGCTTAACATAATTTACATCATACATACATACATATGAAACAAACGGTTCTACAGGACAATACATACAAATATAATGCTTATGATTTTTAAAAGTTTTTGTAGTAAATTGTCATCAGATGAGTAAAGATACTCACTATTTTATAAACCTGAGTTTGTTTTGTAAAAAAGGTATGAGTTAAATACTCAGAACCTCAGCTTATCTACAGCTCTGATCATATGCAGCAATATTGAACATAAGATAGTAGAAAAGGTTTATAAAATATTTACTGCAGTTGCCTTCCCCCCCCCCCCCCCGCCCCCCCCCCCCCCCCCCCCCCCCCCCCCCCCCCCATCCAATTCCGCAACTGTCTCAATTTCATCACACCTTATCTGGAAGTATGCTAAACATATAAAACAACATAAAAAACAGTCGTTTTACCACACATATTCACTAGACAGTTACCATCTTCCTACAATTGGTCGTCCTATGATGATTTGCTACACCGACCTGAGTCTGTAACTTCCAAACTCTACTCAAATCGCCATACTGTGAAGACTGCGCATGTCGCTTGTTATTGTAGCGTTGTAGCGTTGACGCGTCTTTTCTCCAAGTATCCTAACCTAAGGTGATTTACTGTTTCTGGTAATATCATCCTTTACATCTTATCATTGAATTAGACTGCAGCGGCGAGAATACTGTTAAACACGTTTAAAAATATCGTTCTAAATGGACTTTTCTTATTCTGTACTGAAATCCGAGCATCACGATATGTGATTTTAGCATACTGTTTATTCCAGAAGCTTTTTATTATAAAACAAAACATGTTTATACTAAAATTACGAAAACAAGCATTTTTATGGGTTTTTTTATTTGGTAACATAAAATAAATAAGCATATTTGTAATTAGCCCTTTCGTTTCCGTACTCGTTATTGGTCGGTTATTCGCAAATGTCGTATAACATGTACATGTGCAGCATATTTGTGTACACAAACTAAGACAAACATGTATAACCTTGAGAATATGGAGGGGTAATGCAATAATGCAATAATACTAGCATACATTTCTCATACA